>JARPMJ010007223.1:0-44902 GCA_033366665.1 Phoxinus dragarum | reverse complement strand
CGCACCCTCACCCCTCTTCCACAAGGCTGGCCTTCCATTTCTGTCACAGTATTGTAGAAATGGTACACACTACGTCCTGCTTGGTTCATATATGCTTGTAAAGTGGGGGGTTTATGGGATATAGCTCTGACAGTGATTGTAGAGAAGTGGCTTATCATTGGTTGCAACTAATGCTTCACACACCCCTTCGCATCAGTGAAAGTTGAGATTCACCTGAGATAAATTGTTCAATTTAGGAGACATTTTCAAAATTATTTAAATTTTTTTGTAAAATTAGCTTGACAGATTTTGACAACTAGTTCAACATTTTTGTATGTAATGACTCAAGCAATGAAAGGAGGGACTATTAGTTTTATATGGAATGACTATTCAGCATTCACAAGTATAGTTAATTTTGACTGACATGACATAAGCAAATGATAATGTTAGAAAACAGCAGAGAGTTTGTATGAAAGCAATTGATGCATGTCCAAAAGCATTTGCAATTTGTTGGAAGGAATGAGAAACTGCTACTATGATGTGCACAAATTACTAAATGTTGTGGAGGTTGAACTAACTGTTGTGCAAATGTAAATAGTGATGTGAGAAATGCACCAAAGCGACTGAGAAAAACTGTATATTAACTTCCTCGTCTTCATTTCACACACTTCTTCTTAAATTGCATCTACAGTTGAAGGATTTTTAACATCCATGGGAACTCTTCACTGCACAAAAGCTTCTTAACAGTGGAAAAAATGTTCTTCAGACACTAAGAAAAAATGGCTCTTTTACAGTTTTTCTCAGTCGCTTTGGTGCATTTCTCACATCACTATTTACATTTGCACAACAGTTAGTTCAACCTCCACAACATTTAGTAATTTGTGCACATCATAGTAGCAGTTTCTCATTCCTTCCAACAAATTGCAAAATGCTTTTGGACATGCATCAATTGCTTTCATACAACTCTCTGCTGTTTTCTAACATTATCATTTGCTTATGTCATGTCAGTCAAAATTAACTATACTTGTGAATGCTGAATAGTCATTCCATATAAAACTAATAGTCCTCCTTTCATTGCTTGAGTCATTACATACAAAAATGTTGAACTAGTTGTCAAAATCTGTCAAGCAAATTGTACACATTTTTTTTTCTTTTTTTTTTTTTCTGAAAATGTCTCCTAAATTGAACAATTTATCTCAGGTGAATCTCAACTTTTACTGATGAGAAGGGGGGAGGGAGGAGGGACGGGGAGGAGGAGGAGGACGGGGAGGAGGAGGACGGGGAGGAGGGGGGAGGGGGAGGAGGGGGAGGGGAGGGAGGGGGAGGGGGAGGAGGGGGAGGAGGAGGAGGGGGAGGAGGGGGAGGAGGAGGAGGGGGAGGAGGAGGACGGGGGAGGAGGGGGAGGGGGAGGAGGAGGACGGGGAGGAGGGGGACGGGGGAGGAGGAGGAGGACGGGGAGGAGGAGGAGGAGGAGGGGAGGAGGAGGACGGGAGGAGGAGGAGGGGGAGGAGGAGGACGGGAGGAGGAGGAGGAGGAGGAAGAGGAAGAGGAAGAGGAAGGGGGACAAAACAGGGGAAGAGGAAGAATGAGGCCAAGTACATAGGCGGATCCCTGATGAAATCAGGGCTTACAATTGTGGACCATGTTGTAAATCACGGCCTCACAATGGCTGAGGCTGGTCAACGGTGTGCAGCCAAATGTTGGGAGAAACCAAAGTAAATTCAATTATTCAAACATTTCGTCGGGAGAACAGGTGTGTATAAATGGACAGTAATTCAGCACTAAACAATCTGCACTGCACTACTGTCATTGAAGCTTGCAGTGGGACAAAAACTTGTCACTGTACAATTGTACAGCTTTACTGCATCACACATTTAGTGTATTGTAGTGTACAGCAGTGTTACAGTAAAGATTTGCCATATTTACTGTAATTTTACTCTGCACCACACAGGATTGCAAGACAACCTTGCAGAGGTTGGAAGAAGGCCCATTTTTACTCCGCAACAAGTTTTTACTCCTCTCTTCTGTAATAAAGCATGTACTGAGCTGGAGGCCAGGGAACCGCTGCACACATTCATATACCCTTGATGAGGCGGGTTTCAATCTGGCAAAAGGTAGAAGACGTGGAAGGAATCGTATTGGACAGAGAGCAACCACTGATGTCCCAGGCCAACGAGGAGGGAATATTACTATGTGTGCAGCCATCTCAGAAAACGGCGTCCTCACCCATATCCCCCGTCTTGGTCCATACAACACGCAACATCTGCTGACTTTTTTAGACACTCTTTACAGGGACATAATCCCTGAGAATGAGAGGGGTCTAAATGGAGACCATCTGAGCAAGTATGTTGTTGTTTTGGATAATGAATGTTTTCACCACTCAGATGTCGTCAGACAGTGGTTTGCAGCACTGGATGCTGGTGGAATATCTCCCTCCCTATTCACCATTCCTAAATCCAATAGAGGAGTTTTTCTCTTCCTGGAGGGTGGAAGGTATATGACCGGCATCCACATACCCCAAATGACCCCTGCTAGCGGCCATGGACTGCAGCATGTGATGACATCACAGCAGAGTCCTGCAGATGGTGGATTCGCCACTCGAGGAGATACTTTCCCTCGCTGCATTGCAAGAGATAATATTCGCTGTGATGTAGATGAAAATATGTGGCCAGACAGAGAGGAACGTCTGGATGTGCATGAATGATGTATGTTGTATGTTCAGTTCCAGTATATATTGCAATATTGTTTGCAGTTGTGCACAGCTCTACCCAAAGGGAGAGTTTATGTTTGTTTGTTGTAAATAAGGGTGTATTTTTTTCTTTTGCACAATGCTGTGAACAAATTAGAATTGCAAAGAGCAAATGCATTAAAATGTGAAACATACATATTCAGTGTCTTGTACTGTATTTTTCAAATGGCTGTGCAAATAGTATATAATGCCGTCTTGAGCATTTTCAGGTAGTGTCACCAATATCTGACTTTTTTGCATTGGAAAACATTTACAGAATAAACTGTCATAATGAAAACATGACAAAGCCATTTGACTATCTTGTTCATAGGCAATGGTGTCAGGACTTTTTCATCTTGATGACACTGACACTTTCATTGACATGAATACTTGCTTTTGAGGAATGAGCTATCCATTTTGAGCAAGTGACACGCTTTTGCAGGTTATCAACTAGGTTTTGCAGTTTGTACTAACTGTTTTGAGAACTGCATTAACTGTTGTGCAAATGTAAATAGTGATGTGAGAAATGCACCAAAGCGACTGAGAAAAACTGTAATAGCAACCGCCATTTTCAAGACAAGTAAAAGCTTTAAAAATATCAAGGGGGTATTACTAATGCATTTCATGTCATTAAATATGGTTGTAATGGCGGTCCTTTAGAGGGGGGTAACAGTCGTGGTGCACAGTTGGCAGCCAGTGAAAAATATTATTCTGATAAAACAATCAATGCATCAATTTGCTTACAACTGTTATTCAGTATTCATTCATTAAGATTGGGAAATTTGCTCATTACCTGGCCAGCATCAGTTGAAGCCACACGCAGTTAACGCGACACAGGCCGCGGTGTTACACAGGACTGGCTGGTGACAGTGTGCAGCCCCCTTCCTAGATCATTTATCTGCTGTGGGAAAACAGACAGAATGCAATTTCCTGAGAGAGGGAAGCCAGGGGGTGGGAGCAATGCACATCAAAGGCTCCCAAAAGATATCAGAAACTTGAGTACTGCCAGTGTTGTATACCAGCCATCATCTCTGCTTCTCATCACTAGCTGGCCAGATGGTCGGGCACAGAAATATGAAAACTTTCACTTCATACGCTAAAAACAGAAGAGTATCGATTAGAGATCGGCCGCCATATGAGAAAGTTAGCAGTTAGGTTGATAACACCTGTAAAAAAAAAAACAGTCGATGGTGGGTGAAACGTCAGGTTTTTTTTTTTTTTTTTTTACAATTACGGTTGAATTTATTTAAGAGTGAGTGCTGCACCTTTCATTATAACACCTGTAAAGACATTTGAGTCAACCATTATTTTCGACAACTCAAAAATTGTAATGGGTCAAACTGACCTGACATATTAGGGGTTACAAACATACCTGGGGCCTCATTTATAAAGCTTGCGTACGCACAAAACGGGGCTGAAAACATGCGTACGCCAGTCCCTTCGCAAAAGGTGGGATTTATAAAGAAAAACTTGACGTGAAAATATGCGCACCTCCACGCAAACTCTGACCCATGCGTACGCACATTTTGAAGACAAAGCAGTTTGGCGACACTGATGGTGAGTTGAGGAACTGACTGCGGATAAAGGGAATTAACCCTTTGCAAAATGGCAAAATTAAGTTTGACATATTTCAATATTTACAATATTTACAAGTTGCTCATAGGTCCCGGTTACAACAAAAAATACAAACAAAGTTTGTTGAGACAAACTTTAAGTTGGCTTGAGAAAGCCGGACCAGAGAGTTTGAAGAAGTTTAAAGTAGTTTGATGTTTAAAGTAGGTTAAAGTTTGATTGATAGATAGATAGATAGATTAGTAAGAAAGAAAGAAAGATAGATAAGTTAGTTAGTTAGATAGATAGATAGATAGATAGATAGATAGATAGATAGATAGATAGATAGATAATAGATAGATAGATAGATAGATAGATAGATTAGATAGATAGATAGATAGATAGATAGATAGATAGATAGATAGATAGATAGGATAGATTTAGAATGGTAGTTTAATTGAGTCTAGGGCTTCAGGGAGTTTAGATTTGAGTTTTTTGGCTTGTACTCTAATGGCCCACCGTAGTCTTGGCTCAATTTGAGCACTCTGCAATGTAAGTCTATGGGATTTTTTATGATTTTTAATATTAATTTTTAAGAAAAACTGAAAGTCAAATCAGTTTGAAAAGATAATAGCACACCAAGTCAGAACAGTCTGAAGGTCTGACCTGAGTTTGGAGTTTGTAGAAGAATAAGAAAAAGAATAATAATAATAATAATAATAAGTTTACATAGGATTTCAGTAAGTTGGCTTTCTCAAGCCAACTTAATAAGATTAAATCACCATTATGGGTCCTAAAGATACATACATGCATGTTTAGTTTAAAGACATAAAAGGAACTATATGCTGAAAGTACGTAAATTTAATTTCTTTCACTTCCATTCTTAAATGGATTAGGCCTATCACTCATTATGTGATTAATGTGATAAGGTGTAAATGATTAAACCTTTGATAAGGTGTAAATTATTTAATCTGATCGCTGAAAACACAAATTTCCTTGCTCCTTTAATATATGCATGGCTAATGAGGTAATTTGCATTGTCTATATATGGTTGAATGTAGGCGGAGAAAGGGCGGTAAATGATTTTTTTTTGCGTGTGCAAATTATCAGGTAGGCTGTGATTTATAAAGTGAAAATTGCGTGCAGGTGTGCGTACGCACGGTTTTATAAATCTGATTTTTTTTTTGCGTACGCCATTTTTGGCTTTTGTGCGTACGTACACTTTTAGTAAGGTTCCTACGCACAGTTTTATAAATGAGGCCCCTGGTCATTTTCAAGTTTTTTCAAAACTTAATTTATGCATGCCCATCTACAAGACTTGGGTTAATGAAATCATGTGCTGAATTCTTTTGAATATCCAATAATGAAGTTCATCTTTCTGTCATTCCAATTAAAATAGCAATTAATCATTGTGTCCAGTTCGCTTCAAATTTACACTTCAGGGAAGGGAGACAATTCTTAAATTCTGAATTTGACCCAACCATAGAAGTCAGTGCTCTCGTGGTTCACATGCTAAAGCTAAAGATGATTGACCGTCTAGTTGAAACAAAGGTGTCAGTCTTGCGTATTCCTGAAATTCCACTCTGGACTTTTTCATTTTCCTGTTTGCTTTTGGAGATGTCTAGAATAACTTGTGTGCAGATTAATGTCTCAGTAAAGACCTCCACGTTCCCCCTCAGCTTTATGTCTGTCACTAATGGCTTTTAGAGGTGAGGTTAACTTTAAGCTAAGAGGGCATGTTTAAAGGATGGAAGCCCTTATCACATCTATCAGAAATATCTTGTCGGCAGCCATTCATTGCTCTTGGGATAAATAAACCAAAATAACTCTACACTGACTGAATGTCAGGGAGATAACAGTCGACTGCTGGAATCACTCTCCCCACCCCCCACCCCCCACCCCCCCGCTGTGGTAACTCACTCTCCATCTCGCTCCTTTTTTCTCTTTTTGGTTTTATTTGGAGGAAACAGAAAGCCCCAGTGTGAGAAGCCACTTGTTATCTGAGAGTCTTGGGAATCAAGCCCTCTGCGGAGTCTTCACCTCACCACACTAATGAAAGCTGGACAATTTGTGTGCGTTCGTTCCCAACATACTTAAACCCCCATCTCTAGTTCTCTCCCCCAACCCTCAAACACTTAAAGTTTCCCAACTTCTCTTAACTTACCCCAACAATACTTTAATAATGGCCGATTCCTTTTGTCTTTATTATGCTAAGTCCTTTGTCACATTATCTACTTATGTACATCAGCCGCTGGTATAGGATCTGACAGTGTGGAATTGATTTTACAAAAACTGAAGCAATTGTTGATGAGCATTTGAATCTTATTGTCAAAAATATGCAATAACATAAAAACATAGGCCTATCAAGCCAAACAATTAGAGCGGTCACATAGTGATATTTCAGTGAAATTTCCCATCAAAAAGGTCAATTGTCAATAGTGTAGTGATTTATGACACAGAAGTCACTTTAAAACCAAGACAGCAACATCTGGCCAAGACAGGCCCAGATCCGGCCTACATCTGGTACGCTTAGATTCTGCTCGTCCCAGATGTGTGCCGGATCTGGCCCGACGCTATGTTGCCGTCTGGGAACCATGCAGCTTTCTGTCAAACTCACATGACCAACTTGATCATGAGCAAAATCTTTGAGGGAAACGCTTTTAACCTCAAGGGAAACTCACAAACACCTAGATTCATATTGAAATGACTGGATTTCACCCATGAAATTTGATGAGTAACGGTAAATGTGACCACACCCTGAGGTAAAAAATAATACAAATCTGTGCCCATCATACACTACGCAGTTTTATTTAAAATTGGTCAACTCTGGCTGCCCAAAACTTGTAAATTGGCTCTTGCTTTTGGCAACTAATGTTGACTTGTCCAGACTTAAATTTCTTGTCTTAATAACCGTCAGTTTCTCTAAAGGAGGTACAACACTGGGCAAATATTTTCTCCATTAATCTACCAACGACTCTCTCGCTTTCTTTGTGGGGAAACTGACAGGTAAAGACTTAGATGTCATTCCCCTTCACTAGAAACCCTGGAACCGTGCGGGAGAGGAAGGCACATGAGTGGCCGTTGACAGTGGAGGAATTGGTGGCAATCTAGTGTCCCACAGAGGGAACGAGCTTCCCTGTTCTGAATATGGTAGTGACTTACATTGGTGTCCAGACATGAGCTCAATGAAGTGTCTAAAAGGACAAAAGCCGTTGGTCAACATGAAGGTCTTTGATCCCCCTGTGCGCCCCTCATGCATCAAAGACATTTTCTTAGGTCTTTTTTGTTTGTTTTACCATTTCTTCTCCTCGGTTAACTTTCTATTCTGTTCAGTCTGCCCCCACTGCTGGAGTCACTTACAAAGCATTGAGTGCTGTATAGTTAGGAAGCCACCAGGGGAAGCAGGTTCAAAGAGATAGCAGAGTGCTTCTGTATGGCTCAGTCCCCAGTGAACGGATAAATACATGCATTCAGCTCGCAGGTGCATGGGTCGTTGTTTGAACAGAACTTCAATAGACGCTACGGGAGATTCAAGGGACAGGAGAAGCCTATGTGAAGGTGGAGATACTATATAATGCATGAAATCCACACTGTCTCCTGGCATCACGTGGAAAGCTTTCAAAAGTAGACTGCATTCATATGTGCACAGATGTTTTTGTTTTTTAGGTCCTTAACCAATCTTGTTTGGTCAAACTTAATAATAATATAATGGTCAGTCCATCTCAGGTGGTCCAAAAATGGTAAAGTTGGTTGATTGGCCATTTTTTAATTTGCTTATTTTGTCTCTTCCCAGACAGCAACATAGTGTCGGCCCAGATCCGGCCACATTTGGTACGAGTAATCACCAGTTTATTTTTATTTGTTTTACTTTAGGCATGGCAGATGTGTTGTGTCATGGCGAACATCGAATTTTGGTTATAGACTTTACAAAAATAAAGGTTCTTTATTTGGATTAATGGTTTCATGGAGAACCTTTAAAGGGGTCATGACATGAGAAACCAAATTTGCCTTGATCTTTTGGTATATAAGAGGTCTTTGTACCATTAAAACATCCTGCAAGTTTCATAGCTTAAGACGTCCTCCCCATTATAAACGAATCATTTATTTAATCAAGCTCGAAATACAGCTCGTTCTGGATCCATGGTAAGAAGTGACGTCACGGTACGAAGTGACGTACCCGCGTTTGCATATGACCGCCTCCAGCACAAGACAACTACGCTTTAAGCGCAAGACAACTACGCTCATTTCGTATCATTGTCACGACCGCGCCCGCGCGCCTCACAAGTGTTCAGTCGACGGACAGCGAGTGGGTCTGTGTATAGGGAAATTACGATGCCGCAGATGTGCTGTTCCTGGCTGTGGACAAACAACATCTTTGAATACGCCGCCGAAAGATCCAGGCGTCAGGGAAAAATGGATGCACTTTATTTGTTTGCCGACGTCCCAGTCCATTTAAAGGATGACTGTATTGAGAACAAATCCCATAATGATGCTGGCTTTGCCAGAAAACTGTTGCTCAAAGATAAGTCCGTGCCGACTATTCTGGGCTCTACAACGACGACGCAAACTGTAAGTAATGTATTTAAAACTTTAAACTACTTTATACATACGCTGATCCGCAAATGTTCTGGCTGGGGGCGTTAATAATTGATGCATAGGCACTGACGTTAGCCAATCATAACAGTGGGCGTTAACACTGAACTCTTAAAGGGGAAACACCCCCAAAACAGACTGTTTGAATCAGAGGATGAGAAACAGGGTGGGAAAAGGTCATAAATCACTACATTTTAAAAGTTTTTTGTAAAAAAAACTATAGTAATACTATAATTGCACCTAAGGGAACATAATAATAAAATAAAAAAAACCATGTCATGACCCCTTTAACATCCGTTGAAAAACATCTCACTCTCTGTTTGGACACCAGTAATGGTCTTAAGAATTCCACGATGAAATAATAAATTTCTTAAATCTTCAATTATTTCTGATGCCTTTATTAAACTGATTATTAAACATGATGCCTTAAAATGCCATCTAGGTAGGCAGCTCGCTAGGTTTTGGAACAGATCCATTGAGTGTGGACACCCGGTATCGTTTCTTAAATCCACACAATGATTATCTGAGAACTGTCTGAGTCCAAAATCATCTTCTATTTGGATGCAGGTAATGTTAAGTAGAGATTCAGTGTGCGAGCAAGTGTATACTTTGGGGAAGAGGGGGCTTTTCAAATGTGAGGCTTGGACAGGCAGCCTCTGCAACACTAATGGATTAACAGCTTGACCTGGCATGCTAATGGATATTGTCTGTGATGTAATGAGCTTTTAATTAGGTCACCTCTGAGCTTGACCCTCGTGTAATGAGGGGGGACGAGAAGCTGAGCGTAAGAGAGTGGAAGACAGATGACAGCCCCCTGACCTGCATGTGTGAAGCGTCTCGGGCTGTAAACAGCAATGGACATTCCTTGCATTCTCCTCCCAGCATCCCTGTGGCCTTCCACCCTCAAGCCTTCCTTGGCCAACTGAGGTTCTGCAATAAAGCTTATCCTTGCAACAGTTTGAGTCACATTTCCTTGACTGCAAATTTAAGCAAGACAGACCGGCTTTTACAGCAGGTGTTCTATAAGCTTAGTTTCTTTTAACTTAAAGGGGTCATGGAATGCATTTTCAGATCTTTATGCTACTGGAGGTTAGCTAATGACGTTTCTTTTTGCATCAAAAAACTTCAAATATTCATAAATAATAATGTCCCATCCTCATTTTCATTCTCTAGTGCTTATCACACTTATAGTTAACCCTGAATAATTCTAAACCCCCAGGTAAACGGAATTATATCAAACTCTTGCTTCATGTTTCATACTTTACCCAGGGATAACATTTATTCCTGGGTATTCACAATGTACATTCCTCAATCCCCGGGTTAGCATTCTTATTTGTATATTTGTCAAGCAAATCAGTAACAATGTCATTGATTGGATAGACGTAGAACACAGTTTGCAACCGTTCTTAGTGTTGCACATCCTTATATTGTATATTGCAGATGATCAAGTTTTTCCTGAATTAATTTTTCAGACTATAAAAGTAAGAATGAAACGGTAACCTCTTCACTCCAATGGACAAGTTTTCATTTCCCCCCTCAAATGCTGAAAATACTGTTTATGCAACATGTGTTGTTTCTATTACTGTCTAAACCATGTGAATATGATGCACGTGATTGGTTGTCGATAGCTAAGCATCTAGTCGACACATTCTAACACCGCATCGTTTCACACTGCACAAGTTTGGTCCTGCATTGTAGGATTAACAGCACAAAAGTGGTGCAGGTTTTCATAACCCGGTTAAAAAGCAATGCAAACCCCACTTCTACATTATAAGTTAAAAGCGTTCCTCTACTGGGAATAAACGAGGATAATCAGGGGTTCAGCGCAGTGTGAAAATCCCTACTGTCACAAACACTTCATTTAAAGTTGTGTTTTTTACTTGCAGTTTAGTTAAAAAAATTGGTAATGTGAAAGCTGTCATGTGTACTGGGGAGCACACCACTGTACCGAACCTAAGACTACCTGTAGGAGGTGGTCTGACTTTGATTGCAATGCATGATTCGGGGTGAATGTGAAAGAATCTTAAACTGGATTTCTCAAAAAAAGTTACATGTGCATGCGTTTTAACTGATGATAATGATGCCATTAGGTCAACAAAACACATCAGTGGTGATGATTTATCTTGGATATGAGCGAGAGTGAGCGAGAAGTAATAGTGCTGAGTGAGTGCATTCAGAGCGGTAAATGAATGTCTCGCAGTCAGCCGGCTCCTCAAATGAGTCTGTTTGCAAGTAGCAAAAAATAGATGCTGCCCAAAATAGAACCAAATGAATCATTAATATTACACTAGACCTGTAATTGGTTCAAATTAACCAATGCAACCACAATGACTGCCTTAGAGGACAAAATACTTGGCACTGCTGTAACTTTCAATGCATGATATTTAGGCAACAGGTTGACAATAATATTAAACAAATTGTATGTTGTGAAATAAGATAAACAAACGAAAACATTATCATTCAATTGCTCAGGCACGTTGTTAAAAAAAAAACATCAGCCATGTTTGATCTTTTTAGAAGGATACACACAATTGTAGGTGGTGCAGTTAGCCTACAGGGATATCAACAACAGCATCGCTCTTGTGATCGATGGACCAGCATGAGTTGTTATGAGCACACCTCCTAGATTTGCAAACGCAGAAGAGCAAATGGAAAAAACTGTTCCAGAGTCCACTAGTGCGACTGCAGATACACCTGTAGCATTCACCAGATGGTAGTAGAGTGAAAGGACTAGGGTTGGGGTGGGAGTTATTTATCACTCTCTGTAGGCAGAGCTTGTGATACATGTCTTTGATGGAGGATAGACACCAGTGATATACTGGGCAGTTTTTACAACTCGCTGGAGGGCCTTCTAATCTGACACAGTGCAGTTGCTGTAGCACGCTGTGATGCTGTTTGTTAAGATGCTTTCAATGTTGCAGTGATAGAAGTTATTTAAGCAGAATCTGGGAGGATAAATGAGCTTTCCTTAATTTCCTGAGGAAGTAAAGGATCTGCTGCACCTTTGTGATCAGGATGGAGGTGTTGAGGGTCCAGGAAAGGTCCTCAGGAACTGAAGCTGGTCATGCGCTAAACTTCCACCTCTTTTGGTCTCTTTTGCTGAAATGACCAGCTTAGACAAGGATTTCCATGTTGGTTCCAGCTAGTTAATGTTGATTTAATACTGCTGATCTTGGCAAAACTTCACATGCCAACCACCATGTTTTTTCTGATTATGCTGATAGACTAATTAAGGCTTGCTTGTTAAAGGTAGGCCTACAATATGTAAGAATTTTGTAATAAAATATCCAAAAATCAGTTGCACAGTGTGATATATATCTTACAATATCCCAAAAGTCTCCAAATATTTTTTATTTCAGAGAAATTCCAATTTTAAATAATGGCCTGTCCTGCGAAAAAATGTCGCCGGTCAATGACGCAATATCTGCGTTATCGCGTTTCCGCTCGTACTGCCATAGCCATGACGTAACCATGGCGACAGACGTGGACAACTGCGTAGTGCATAATGTTTAGCGGCACGTTGTTCTTATTTCGTTCAAACATTATGGACCATGGCAAGCAGACTTTGGGACAAAAAAGGAGAACTAAAATGAGAACGGCGTGGCGTTTTCGAGATGCCGAGAGCTCCACGTCCGTGACAAACTTGGACTTGACAGAGCTTCACGAGTCACGACTTGACAGCGACACCGCTCTTGAACATTCTGTACATTGTACATAAAACAAATCAATGGTATATAGCTCAACATGATGAAATGTGGAATAACATTATACATTTCAACACACTCAAATGCTGTTTAGTATGATAGTTTAACATTAGACCAAGTGAAACAGCGCTGCGTTACCTCCCAAGTTTAATTCGTCAAATAAACTGACCTGTGTGAGTAGTAATTCAGCACTTGTAGTTATAACAACTTAAAATTAGTTGAGATAACTTAAATATCCAACTTAACTAAACTAAACTAAAGTTAACTAAACTTAATATTTTAAGTCAAGCATGAACACATACTTTTTAAAGTTGAAACAATATTGGATTTTAAGTTGTGATAAATAATCGCAGCAATTTATTTTACAGTGTAGTTCGGTAGAATTAAATATCCCTTTTCCTTTAACGTTATATCCACGGGACTCGTGTGTGATATCTGTCTATTATTAGCAATCGCGACCCACTTCATACCACTGTAATGTTAAAAAACATGAATGTTTTCACTCATCCATTATCATTATTAGATCCATCAGCTTGACAGCAAGTCCCATCATTCAGCTTGTCACTGCGTCATAAACCTACGCCTTTGTTATTGTAAGAGGTTAGCGACCCCTAGCGGCGAAAAAAAATTACATATTGTAGCTTTAAGCTAGTTAGTATGTCAATACATACATGACACACTGCTGTGAGCAAGTAAGATGCTGCTACCGCTGTACAATATAGTGTACATGAATTACTCGTAGCAGATCTTTACAGGTGGAGCTGGGGAAGGTGGAGGGTTTCTGAAAGCACACAGCACTGCTGCAGCGAAACCTGACCACTATTTGAAGGTTGAGCAGTGAGCTCATTGGCTTCTGATACAGCAGGAACCAATCAGCTGTGCCCTATAGAGAATGATGTGATTGCAAGCAGGTTGAGTTAAGGACCTATCAGCCTGCGCCGTCTAGAGTTCATGTTTTTACTCATGTCTGACCTTGATGGACTGATTCCAAGAAATAAATTATTTCCTGGTCAAAAGTCGGGTCCTCAGACCCACACCCACCTATTGCGTAATCGATACTGACCAATCAAAGGTGATACCAGCTAGAGCAAACTTTTCCAGAAAGTTCACTGTGGGAAGCTGTTTCAAAATTCGAAAATGAACTCTAAACGAACTTTGTTTTGGCCTGTTTTTGTTCAAAATGACATCACACTAGTTTGTTCTTTGAATTCGCTTGAACTATATCGGGGCCTTTAACAATCACCTAGCAACAAAATTGCAACAAATCTCAATTTATAGAAATGTCCTCAAACTCACATTTTCTTAGATTAAATAGAGAGTATAGTATAATAGGCCTCTCAATTTAATCTAAGAAAATGTGAGTTTTAGGAAATTTCTTCAGATTGAATGGATTCACACAGAATCCAGAGAAAATATCATACTTAATTTCACAAATGTTTACAATAATACCCTCAATGCAATCCACTTTCCTACATTTCCATGTGAGGTCCTTTTCAAAGCTGTTTACACTTTTCAACCTAGGAAGGACTTAAACTTAGTCTCTGTATCTATATTATAACAGCTGGGAAAGGAGAAACCTTAACATAAAAAAATATCACCTTTAATATTTCATAATGAAATCAAACAATACACTACTAGGTCATACTACATAGCAGAGGCTGAAGGCAGTCATAAATCAGAGTAATATAACCAGACACCTGCAACATCTGCGCGGTCAACTCAACAACTTTAATGTCCATATTGAGGCTGAAAACGAAAGTTTTCATCCAAGCTCTGGAGCCGGGAGATGTGTTTCAGTTCTCTCAAGGTCATGCACAGTACAAACCTCATTTCCATAAAAGTTGGGACATTTTGTAAAATGCAATAAAATCCCAATCTGTGATTTGTTAATTCTCTTTTAAAAAATTTATTTAGTCTCTTAAAAGGTTTCCAATGTTTTCACTGAACAACTTAATTGTATTTTGTAAATATAAACACATTTTGATTTTGACGGCTGCAACACACTACAAAAAAAGTTGGGACAGAGGCACAATAAAATATAGAATATCCAAGTTCAACTTTTTTGAAACAGTCCACAATTTGCAGGTGAATTCGTCAGACAGCCCCAGTCTGTTGTGATTGATCTACTCTGCTCTGATTGGTCAGATTGCTCAGTCTGTTGTGATTGGTCTACTCTGCTCTGATTAGTCAGATTGCCCAGTCATTGTGATTGGTCTACTCTGCTCTGATTGGTCAGACGGCCCAGTCTCTTGTGATTGGTCTACTCTGCTCTGATTAGTCAGATTGCCCAGTCATTGTGATTGGTCTACTCTGCTCTTATGGGTCAGACGGCCCAGTCTCTTGTGATTGGTCTACTCTGCTCTGATTGGTCAGATGGCCCTGTCTGTTGTGATTGGTCTACTCTGCTCTGATTAGTCAGATTGCCCAGTCATTGTGATTGGTCTACTCAGATCTGATTGGTCAGATGGCCCAGACTGTTGTGATTGGTCTACTCTGCTCTGATTGGTCAGACGGCCCAGTCTTTGTGATTGGTCTACTCAGATCTGATTGGTCAGATGGCCCAGACTGTTGTGATTGGTCTACTCTGCTCTGATTGGTCAGACGGCCCAGTCTTTGTGATTGGTCTACTCAGATCTGATTGGTCAGACGGCCCAGTCTTTGTGATTGGTCTACTCTGCTCTGATTGGTCAGATGGCCCAGTCTGTTATGATTGGTCTACTCTGCTCTAATTGGTTACATGGCCCAGTCTGTTGTGATTGGTCTACTCTGCTCTGATTGATCAGATGACTCCGTCTGTTATGGTTGGTCTACTCTGCTCTGATTGGTCAGATGGCCCCGTCTGTTATGATTGGCCTACTCTGCTCTGAATGGTCAGGTGGCCCAGTCTTTGTGATTGGTCTAGTCTGCTCTGATTGGTCAGACGGCCCAGTTTTGTGAGTGGTCTACTCTGCTCTGATTGGTCAGATGGTCCATTCTTTGTGATTGTTCTACTCTGCTCTGGTTGGTCAGATGGCACAGTCTTTGTGATTGGTCTACTCTGCTCTGATTGGTCAGATGGCCCAGTCTTTTGTGATTGGTCTACTCTGCTCTGATTGGTCAGATGGCCCAGTCTTTGTGATTGGTTTACTCAGCTCTGATTGGTCAGATGACCCAGTCTTTGTGATTGGTCTTCCCTGCTCTAATTGGTTACATGGCCCAGTCTATTGTGATTGGTCTACTCTGGTCTGATCGGTCAGACGAAATATAACCAGACACCTGCAACATCTGCGAGGTCAGCTCAATGATTTTAATGTCCATTTTGAGGCTGAAAACTGAAGTTTTCATCCAAGCTCTGGAGCCGGGAGATGTGTTTGAGTTCTCTCAGGGTCATGCACAGTACAAACCTCATTTCCATAAAAGTTGGGACATTTTGTCAAATGCAATAAAATCCACAATCTGTGATTTGTTAATTCTCTTCAAAAAATTTTTAACGACAAAAGTACAAAGAAAAGTTTTCCAATGTTTTCACTTACCAACTTAATTGTATTTTGTAAATATAAACACATTTTGTATTTTATGGCTGCATTACACTACAAAAAAAGTTGGGACAGAGGCTAAATAGAAGTGAAACGTTTATAGAATATCCAAGTTAAAGGGGTGGACGATTATTATTTCAGTTTTCTAACTTTAGTTAGTGTGTAATGTTGCTGTTTGAGCATAAGCAACTTCTGCAAATGTATAATGCTCAAAGTTCAAAGCAAAGAGAGATATTTGCTTTTAAATAAATTGCTTTTTAAGGACTACATCAAACGGCTGATAGGAACTACACGAAATTCCTCCCAGGTGAGTGACATCACCAACCCTAGAATTTACATAAACCCTGCTCCCTGAACATCATTTATAGATTATCAAGACAGAATATGCTAATCAATGACTAGAAGATAACTACACATCAGCTACTAAAATTAATCAACTAACCATTCAGAAATGTCCTGTTGCTTCTACATGTTGTCACTTCTTCTTGAGACTCTCCATCATTGTCTGACTCCGGTTTGAACATAAAAGGCTAAAAGTCCAACTCTAGTCACTCCACTGCACACCTCAGATCACTTCCTCCTCACTCTCAACCTCAACCTGTCCCAGAACACAACACGCACTCCTCCACAGGTCACCTTTCGGCGGAACCTACGCTCACTCTCACCCTCTCGCCTATCCTCTTTGGTCTCATCCACACTTCCTCCACCTGACCAGCTCTCAACACTAGATACTAACAATGCGACTGATACTCTTTTCTCCACTTTAACATCCTGCTTGGACAACTTCTGCCCCCTTTCCTCCAGGCCAGCCCGCGCCACTCCCTCTGCCCCCTGGTTATCTGATGTTCTCCGTGAACATCGTTCTAAACTCAGGGGTGCAGAGAGGAAGTGGTGCAAATCCAAAGATCCTACTGACCTTGGTCTTTATCAATCCCTCCTCTGCTAACATATCTACTGCTAAAATGACTTAATATCACAACAAAATTAACAATTCTTCTGACTCTCGCATGCTTTTCAAAACCTTCTCCTCTCTTCTTAACCCTCCTCCTCCTTCATCAACCCAAACAGCTGATGATTTTGCCACATTCTTCATAAATAAAACAACCACCATCAGCGGACAATTTACCAATCTACAAACTGACACACACAATTGACCTGCTAACACACACATTCTACCCTCCTTCTCCTTGCTTTCAGAGACAGAAGTCTCAAAATTCCTCCTTTCCAATCGCCCTACTACCTGTCCGCTTGATCCAATCCCCAGTAACCTACTTCAAGCTATTTCTTCCTCTGTTATACCCGCACTCACACACATCATGAACACATCTCTTCACACTGGTGCGTTTCCCACAGCATTCAAGCAGGCTCGGGTAACCCCACTGCTTAAGAAACCCACTCTAAATCCAGCACATCTAGAAAATTACAGACCGGTATCCCTTCTTCCATTCGTCGCAAAAACACTTGGACGAGTTGTTTTCAACAGATCTCCTCCTTTCTTATGCAGAACAACCTCTTGGACAACAATCAGTCTGGCTTCAAAAGCGGACACTCAACTGAGACTGCCCTGCTCTCAGTAATTGAAGCAATGAGACTGGCAAGAGCAGCTTCCAAATCCTCAGTTCTCATCCTGCTGGATCTGTCAGCTGCCTTTGACACAGTTAACCACCAGATCCTCCTGTCAATCCTAAAGATGAAGGGCATCTCGGGAACTGCACTCCTGTGGTTCAAGTCTTATCTCTCAGGTAGGTCCTTTAGGGTGTCGTGGAGGGGTGAGGTATCTAAGACCCAACATCTAGCTACTGGTGTGCCTCAGGGCTCAGTGCTTGGACCACTTCTCTTCTCCATCTACATGACATCACTAGGATCTGTGATTCAGAAACATGGCTTTTCCTATCACTGCTACGCTGATGACACACAACACTACCTCTCATTCCAGCCTGATGATCCGACGGTAGCCGCTCGCATCTCAGCCTGCCTGACAGACATTTCTGGCTGGATGAAGGACCACCACCTTCAACTAAACCTTGCGAAGACAGAGCTACTTGTTATCCCGGCTAACCCAGCACTTCATCACAACTTCACCATTCAGCTAGGCTCGTCATCCATAACTCCATCAAGATCAGCAGGAACCTTGGAGTTGTAATTGATGACCAATTGATCTTCACAGACCACATTGCCAGCACTGCCCGGTCATGCAGATTTGCCTTGTACAACATCAGAAGGACCAGGCCTTTCATATCAGAGCTACACAACTCCTTTTCAGGTGCTTGTTCTATCCAGACTGGACTATTGTAATGCTCTCCTGGCTGATCTCCCAGCTTGCACTGTCAAACCTCTGCAACTGATCCAGAATGCTGCAGCTAGAGTGGTCTTCAACGAGCCGAAGAGAGCACATGTTACTCCTCTCCTCACAAAAATTGCACTGGTTTGCCGGTTGCCGCTCGCATCAAATTCAAGTCACTGACGGTTGCCTACAGAACAACCACTGGCACTGCTCCCTTGTACCTTAACTCATTACTTCAGACTTATGTGCCATACAGAAACTTGCGCTCTGCAAGCGAGCGGCGTCTTGTGGGGCCATCTCAAAGAGGCACAAAATCTCTTTCTCGGACCTTTACCATGACGGTTCCCTGCTGGTGGAATGATCTGCCTAACTCAACCAGAGCTGCTGAGTCCGTAGCCATTATTAAGAAATTGCTGAAGACGTATCTTTTTCGGCAGCACTTAAACAAGTAATACTATCACTTTCTCTTCTATTCTATCTTAAAAAAAAAAAAAAAAAAACTACATTAGATTGAACTGCGAAGGGTCATAGCACTTACATACTGTTGTCCTACTGCTAGTTTAATTGCTTCTATTGTTCTCATTTGTAAGTCGCTTTGGATAAAAGCGTCTGCAAAATGAATAAAATGTTAAAGTTTTTGAAATGTTCAGTGCATGTGTGGTGTGTGAGGTAAAATGACACAAGCTGTTGTAGCTCCAACCTCTGTTCCAGGAGCAGCAGCTCATTTGCATTAGGAGCAGACACAAAACGGTGCGTTTTTGCTCACCCTCAAAAAATGTCGACTTTAACATGCTTTTTAAAAATATCTGTGGGGTATTTTGAGCTAAAACTTCACATACACATCAGACACTTTACTTATTTTACATTTTGTGAAAAGGCATTATACCACCCCTTTAAACTTTTTTTAAACAGTCCCCCAATTAGCATGTGAATTGGTCAGGCGGCCAAGTCTGTTGTGATTGGTCTATTCTGCTCTATTGGTCAGATGGCCCAGTCTTTGTGATTGGTCTACTCTGCTCTGAATGGTCAGACGGCCCAGTCTTTGTGATTGGTCTACTCTGCTCTGATTGGTCAGATGGCTCAGTCTGTTGTGATTGGTCTACTCTGCCCTGAATGGTCAGACGGCCCAGTCTTTGTGATTGGTCTACTTTGCTCTGAATGGTCAGACGGCCCAGTCGTTTGTGATTGGTCTACTCTGCTCTGATTGGTCAGATGGCCCAGTCTTTGTGATTGGTCTACTCTGCTCTGAATGGTCAGACGGCCCAGTCTTTGTGATTGGTCTACTCTGCCCTGATTGGTAAGATGGCTCAGTCTGTTGTGATTGGTCTACTCTGCCCTGATTGGTAAAATGGCCCAGTCTGTTGTGATTGGTCTACTCTGCTCTGATTGGTCAGATGGCCAGTCTGTTGTGATTGCTCTACTCTGCCCTGATTGGTCAGATGGCTCAGTCTGCTGTGATTGCTCTACTCTGCTCCGATTGGTCAGATGGCACAGTCTGATGTAATTGGTCTACTCTGCTCTGGTTGGGTCAGACGGCCCAGTCTGTTGTGATTGGTCTACTCAGCTCTGATTGGTCAGATGACCAGTCTGTTGTTATTGGTCCACTCTGCTCTGATTGATCAGATTGCTTAGTCTGTTGTGATTGGTCTACTCAGCTCTGATTGGTCAGACGGCCCAGTCTTTGTGATTGGTCTACTCAGCTCTGATTGGTCAGATGACCAGTCTGTTGTTATTGGTCCACTCTGCTCTGATTGGTCAGATGGCTCAGTCTGTTGTGATTGGTCTACTCTGCTCTGATTGGTCAGACGGTCCAGTCTTTGTGATTGCTCTACTCTGCCCTGATTGGTCAGATGGCTCAGTCTGTTGTGATTGGTCTACTCTGCTCTGATTGGTCAGACGGCCCAGTCTGTTGTGATTGCTCTACTCTGCCCTGATTGGTCAGATGGCTCAGTCTGTTGTGATTGGTCTACTCTACTCTGAATGGTCAGACAGCCCAGTCTGTTGTGATTGGTCTACTCTGCTCTGATTGGTCAGATGGCCAGTCTGTTGTGATTGCTCTACTCTGCCCTGATTGGTCAGATGGCTCAGTCTGTTGTGATTGGTCTACTCTGATTTGATTGGTCAGATGGCTCAGTCTGATATGATTGGTCTACTCTGCTCTGATTGGTCAGACGGCCCAGTCTGTTGTGATTGGTCTACTCAGCTCTGATTGGTCAGACGGCCCAGTCTTTGTGATTGGTCTACTCAGCTCTGATTGGTCAGATGACCAGTCTGTTGTTATTGGTCCACTCTGCTCTGATTGGTCAGATGGCTCAGTCTGTTGTGATTGGTCTACTCTGCTCTGAATGGTCAGACGGTCCAGTCTTTGTGATTTGTCTACTCAGCTCTCATTGGTCAGATTGCTCAGTCTGTTGTGAATGGTGTACTCTGTTCTGATTGGTCAGATGGCCCAGTCTGTTGTGATTGGTCTAGTCTACTCTGATTGGTCAGACGGTCCAGTCTGTTGTGATTGGTCTACTCTGCTTCTGATTGATCAGATTGCTCAGTCTGTTGTGATTGGTCTACTCAGCTCTGATTGGTCAGACGGCCCAGTCTTTGTGATTGGTCTACTCAGCTCTGATTGGTCAGATGACCAGTCTGTTGTTATTGGTCCACTCTGCTCTGATTGGTCAGACGGTCCAGTCTTTGTGATTTGTCTACTCAGCTCTGATTGGTCAGATTGCTCAGTCTGTTGTGATTGGTCTACTCTGCTCTGATTGGTCAGACGGCCCAGTCTTTGTGATTGGTCTACTCTGTTCTGATTGGTCAGATTGCCCTGTCTGTTGTGATTGTTCTACTCAGCTCTGATTGGTCAGACGGCCCAGTCTTTGTGATTGGTCTACTCTGTTCTGATTGGTCAGATTGCCCGGTCTGTTGTGATTGTTCTACTCAGCTCTGATTGGTCAGACGGCCCAGTCTTTGTGATTGGTCTACTCAGCTCTGATTGGTCAGATTGCTCAGTCTGTTGTGATTGGTGTACTCTGTTCTGATTGGTCAGATTTCCCAGTCTGTTGTGATTGGTCTAATCTGCTCTTATTGGTCAGACGGCACAGTCTGTTGTGATTGGTCTACTCTGATCTGATTGGTCAGATGCAAGGGCGAAATTGTCAATCACACATTGGGGGGGACAGCTGTTGGGACTTTTTGTGTTGGCGCATGCACACATTTTTTTAATCAAAATAAAATAAATGTCAGAGTCCGAATGTTTGTAATTGTATAACACAACAAGGAATTTTATTACATCGGATCGTCAAACCAACACTTACCCTGTAATGATTACAGCATCGGCATCAATTACAAGCCTGAATTGACAGCAAAGCGGCCATGATCTCTCTCTTATATTCTTCTATAAACATATAGTGGCTATAAACATTTTTATTAAATACTGTTACAGGATAACAATTTTCTAATATCAAGTCTTTAGCAATGATAGTAAAACAGTTATGTACTAATCAGGGTATCTGCACATTTTTTAAGTCAAATTTAAGGCTTTTTAAGACCTTTTTAAGACCTGAAGAAATCAAAATGAATACTGTACATTCGGTGGGTGTGCAATATTAACAAAAATATATCTCTATATTTTCAAAGTTTTGTTGATAATACCATTAGATGATATTTTACTGATTTTGTACTGGTACCATGGCTGGTTTAGGCCTGTTGTTTACATTTACCATTTGCATTGTTGACAGCAGACTCAAGAAGATATTCATATTTAACATATTCTATGCAGTGGTCTACAGTAGTGACTGAAATTAACATTTTTATTAAGGGGCAATATTTGCCACCTTAAATTGATTTTCAGGGACATTTTCACCTAAATATGGAAATTATTCTAAACGTATTTAGAGGTATGCATCACCTTTTATGTCAAATTCTAACATTCAAATTAAATTCTATTAGAATAACACAGCACCACTGTCAAATTAAATTATTCAATTAAAATCCCATCCTTGCAGTGCAGAGGTGACACAGAAGCGGCATCCGAACTGGCATTACTATATATTTTACACTAAATGTGCAATTGCATAAATAAAGCTATTCATTAAATATGAAACTAAACCCGCCAGTAGGTGGCAGTAAGTCACTGTCTTAATAAGCGAGTTGTTGGAGTTATTTATTCAACCGATTTGCCGATTCATTCATTGAATCAAATAATTCCTTCAAAACGCGGATTTCAGTTAAAAAAAAATAAATAAATCGCTGTCTGTTGGACTACAGTTTCATTATGAAATTCTCGTCGGCGAAATAAAGGGGGAAACAAACAATATTGTGTCTAAAAAGTAACACACAAATGTTAACTTTATTGTTAATTTAACCGTTGTATAAAATAAATACAGTTTGTAGGCCAATGTAGGCTCATACAGTAGATCCTATTTTCAAAATGCTGTATTTAAAAAAAAAAAAAAAATAGGAAGAATATTTTTGCATCACAATTAAATTCTTGGACACATCTTGACAGGGCGCTTGACAGGGCAGAGAGAGAGAGAGAGAGAGCCCCGGGCCGCGCGCTCGTGCAGTTACGTTAGCTAGCTGTCGGCTATAGCTTGTCAATAGTCCCTCCCATTTATACAAGCTGTATGTGTATAGTATTACAGTCGAAATTCACAAATTCTACAATTCGAAATTCTAGTGAAATTCATCGTTATCTAAGGGATTATGTCAGCCAAATACAGGATATTTACCATTCAGATATATGTGCCAAATGTCTTTCAGATTTCGCGCTCCTAGCTCTTCTTCTGTTTGGTTTCTCCTAACTCACTGACGGTGCACGAGCTACTAAAGGTATAGGGAAAACATGACATGGATTTCAGGAGAAATAGGTTTTTGTTCATGTAGCCTACTATACATTAACAAAAACCTATTTCTCCTGAAATCCATGTCATGTTTTCCCTATACCTTTAGTAGCTCGTGCACCGTCAGTGAGTTAGGAGAAACCAAACAGAAGAAGAGCTAGGAGCGCGAAATCTGTAAGTAAGGCCAGTCGAATGGATTTGGGAAATAGACCAACCGGGATTTATATTTTCGGACATCGTTATTGCCCGCATAATCAATCATACAGTATGATCAAATATTGGGGGGGGACAAATTGTCCTTCTTTGAATATTGGGGGGACGTGTCCCCCTGTCCCACCATACAATTACGCCTATGGTCAGATGGCTCAGTCTGTTGTGATTGGTCTACTCTGCTCTGATTGGTCAGATGGCCAGTCTGTTGTGATTGGTCAGATGGCCAGTCTGTTGTGATTGGTCAACTCTACTCTGATTGGTCAGGCGGCCCAGTCTGTTGTGATTGGTCTACTCAGATCTGATTGGTCAGATGGCTCAGTCTGTTGTGATTGCTCTACTCTGCTCTGATTGGTCAGATGCTCAGCCTGTAGACTGGTCTACCGGCTACCGCGTGTGTTAGAAACCCAACACCAACACCCATCACCCATCACCCATCACCATATCTTATCACTTGATACACAGAGATACAAACATTTCTGTCAGGACCACTATCGTCAAATACGATTGATAATTAGCATACAGTTTGGATTGGCGGTATTATGATTCCGTTCTGGGCGAGAACTCCCTGCGCATCCATGAAGCATAGCATGGATAAGAGCAGTGAGAGCAGCATAACCCCCTTGTGGTAAACAGAACCATCATGATATATTAATTCAAGATTTTTAAAGTACAACATAATTCGAGAATTTATTCTGATTCAAGGGGAAGAGTCAAGAGTCAGCTGACTAACGTGACCTGCCAGAACTGACGCTACGCTTGATTAATGATGTGGTTGGTTCTACCGTATCAATTCAACCCTCAGTTCCCATCCTTTGGAAGGGCATGCAAAGTGGATTTGCTTAGTTTTCATCTTCTCGACATGTCGACAACACAAACCTCACTATTCCAGGACTCAGCTAGAAAATATAGTGTTTGAGGGCAGGTTATAAAGTATTTTATAATGATAAGTAATAAGTAATAGTGCTTTATGCTAAATGAGTAGCCATGTTCGGAGTGTCTTATTTACATTAAATGCCCCAATATATTTCGGACTGAAACGAAAGGCAGAAACGAAGTTCGTTCGCTCCGGCTGCTAAAAACTTCCCATTGTACTGTACTACCATTGGTCCATGGCGATTACCTAATAGGAAGGTGAGACACGTGTTCTTTCATGTGAAAATCTTTTCTGGTTTGTTTCTCCTGTTCAATCGGTCGAGGTCACATATCCATGAGGGAAACCATGAACACACTGGAGAGCTGCTTTATAGTAGAAAAATGCAGTTGTACTTCTGATGAAACGAGACACTGACACTGTTTTTCATGTTTAATACGGTAAAGCTCCTTGATTTAAAGCCATCTATTGTATAAAGTAATATATATATATATATATAAACGTGACGTGACTGGAGTGCCGGAGAGCTTGTGTAAACATAACCACGTTGCTGTAATCAGATGCGTTTCTAATGCGTTAATAAAATTCTTGCAGTTTTCTAAATTTAGTTGTGTGTGTATTTATTGAGAGGAAAGCGCGCGTGTAGGCGGTGTTAGATGTTCGATAACAGCTATATCGCTGCTCACATATTTAGTTTTACCCCTAAACGGAGAATGATAAATAACTATTTGGGGTCTTATGTGCAAATAGCCCGCCTTGTTGGCAGATGCTATTTACACTAACCACCATTGTCAGATTTAGCCAGAAGGGATAGGACAACACTGTAAAAAAAAAATTCTTCGCTAAAAATTTAAGTACAATCAACTTGGATGTTTAAGTCATTTCAACTTCAATTACACTAAACTGACTTAAACAATTAGTTGAATCTTGTATTGAATATTCATCTTCAGATCATGGTCTGCCTTCTTGTATCTCATCACCCGTGTTCATCGTCAGCTAAGTCCCATCATCTAACTCACCATATCACCATATCACGTGTCTACTCAGTCTGTTCAATCAACTTTATCATTCTTTACACCATCTGTCTGATCCCTTCTGTGTTGTGACATGTATAACATAAAAAAGTTGAAGTTGAGTTGCTTAACTTATTTTGAGGAGTTAAAACATATCAAAAACATGTTGTCATAACTTATCGATCATATCATTTTTTTTACAGTGAAGTAATGTCCCAATAAAGCAGCAACCATTTAATATATTTTTATAAATATAATCATACACTAAATATATTGCTATTATTGAATACTGTTAATACACTGAGATGCAAATAGTACAAACTCCTTACACCTCTGTCACTAATGAATCTTATAATGATAAATGAGTAGTGCATTATTTACAATGATAAATGATAATAATGCTTTATTTATAATGAGAAACAACAAGTAAAAATATCTTACCCCACCCTGACTGGGACGGGCCAAGTTACTGATCGCACAATAGGTGTCATTTACTGTAAATATGGCTGGCCGTGCTGATGCTTTCTTGTGTGTGACATCACCAGGTTGCACAGCCCTAACTATTTAAAAGTTTAGTTTCAATAAGCGCTTTTTAGATCATCAGGAACTCAAAAGAGCAAGAGAGATTAGGGCTACTTCCGATTTTACCCCTTTAAAGGCAAACAAGGAAAAAAAGAAAAAACATATAAATGCGTCTTGTCACTACTCGCTGCCTCTTGGCCACTTCTGTTTTTTGACATCCACGTCACGATATAATTATACACATCATAGGATGATTATACATCTCCTCAGAATCTGGACAGCTGCCTCTACTTTAGCATAGTCAAACCTATTATCAAAGAGCTTTCTCTTAAGGAACAACACAAAAATGCTCTTTTTGTTAGAGATGGGCAGATTGTAAAGTATCAATACTTTCATTGTATACTATTGTGCTGTACCTATAAGCTGGATGCTTGCCTAAATATATAAATCCTATGTGTTTTCTTGTGATTTTGTTGCTTTTTTAGAATGAAAATGAATGTGTATTATAAACCAAAAAAAGATTTTAAGTGGAAAAAATTGCTCATCTTTTACTTGCACTAGGATAAGCGTTTTATAGTGGGCCTACTCCTGAAAGGAGAGAAATAATGAGAGAAGGAAAGAGGCAGATGCAGGATTCCTCAATGGAAGTTCACCATGAATATATACATATATTTTTTTTTACAATAACTTGTTACAGAAACATAACAAAAATGACACTGTAAACTATTTTTTTGAAGTACAATCAACTTGGATGTGTAAGTCATTCGACTTAAATTACATTAAACTTAATTTAAAAAAAATAGTTGAATCTTGAATAACTTATAAAAAAAAGTTGAAAATTGCCTTGACTTATTTTGATATGTAAAAACATATGTTGTCTTATTAACTTATTGATCACATAATTGTAACTAATCTTCTTCAACAACTGAACAAAAAAGCAATGTACAAACATCATGTCAGAGTCACGGTTTTGAATAGGCTACTCTTTCACTCATGTAACAATAGTGAAATATTGAAGAACTATACATTTGAACAAAGACATTTTAAGAGTCAGACATTTCAACATATTTACTCAGATTAATAATACTTCACCTATCGTCTCTTCTGGCTGATAAAAAAAAGTTACAACAGTCAACTCAAGTTAACTTGTAAAAAAGGGGCTCTATTCACAGAACGTATACATTTGAAACAACATATCTCTAACATATACAAACATTACAACTCTTTAATTCACACAACATTGCCGTATTCATATTCGCCTTTCTCATACACATGGCTCATTAGTCGTGAGTGACGAACTTTTATACTTATAATTCTTCAATATCAAGTTAACAATGTTGTATAAACAAAATGGAGATGGGAATGTATTTTATATATTTAAAGTACCTGAAAATGGAGAGAAACAGTTAGAGAAGAAAAGAGGAGGATGCGGGCTTCCTCAGTTCCTAACTTAGCATAGAACAAATAATGTTTTATTGAACACCCAAATATATTTAATGACACATATCTGAACACAGAAGTAACAAGCAAACATCCTCTATGCCTATTTGTAATTTGTACAATAATTAAATATCTACAGAAATGTACAAATAATCTCATTAAAAAACAGAATGAGGACATATTATACTTTCAGCAAATGTTCTGCTTGTCTTTAAGCATGTTGCAAGATTTATAGCACATAAGTTGTCCATGTTGGATGTGATCAAGCTCGACGTGAAGACACTTTATGTGGCCACACACATATGGCCAGTATCTGTTTTTGATCATGATTATTTTAGCTTGCAGAAAAGAACCAAACCACTTAATTAAGAGATCGTCTGAAAACATGTTTTCAAAGCAAATTTAAACTAATAATTTTGTCCCACTTTATGTTAAAGTGGTAATTTACTGCTTGCAAAATGGGCTTTCATTAAATTTGGGTGCCTCTGTGGTTGAAAGGCAAACATGTTTTGAAAACAGAGAAAAATGGCTGTTGTCTTTCCTTTTGTCAAATAGGTAGGGGAATACCCATAATGCACTGGGCATGTTGCCATCCAAAGCTACTCCCAGTCTGCTATGGATAAGCTTGATCAGTCAAATACCACTGTGCTTTAGTAGGAAATACTTCTTAGCAAATAATGGTATATGGTGTATGCATAATGGTGTATGTTCCTGGGCGGAAGAATTCAAACGCTTAGCGGGAGTGAGCTGTCGTGTACAGGAGAGAATGCTGTTGCCATAGTATTTTTACCATAATGCTGTTTAAAGAGTAGACAAAGTGTGAAAATAATATTCAGTGATAAGCCTACTCTTACAATAGCGTTTTGTTAATAACCCTCTGTCAATCCAAATTGATATAGCTGTAGAATAGAGAACTCCAAAACCAAAATGAAGCATGAACTCCAAAAGTTAGGAGTTTCTCCAAAAGGGACGGAGCCTCTACACACAAAGACGTTCACTTGGTGAACAAAAGATCCGTTGCCCCAGAGTTCAGTTACAGACAGCCGAAGGTGGCGGGTAGGGTTAGGGGGTTAGTATTTGTTGTAGCATTGAAATCAGCACTGTGATTGTGTCACTCCTCAGTCACCAGACCAGTCACCTCAGCACACTACGTTTCCATCACCCTCTCTGGGTAAAACCTGTACACACACTCAACAATCACCACACCTGTCTGCCATCGGCCTCACCAGTTCCTCCATAAAAGTCAACACCAAACACACATCTTGGACTAGTCTCGTTGATTAACCCTGAACACCTACCCGACTACTCATCTGTGAATACTCACCTGTGAATAGAATACTCACCTACCCGACTACTCACCTGTGAATACTCATCTACCCGACTACTCACCTGTGAATACTCACCTGTGAATAGAATACTCACCTATCCGACTACTCACCTGTGAATACTCATCTACCCGACTACTCACCTGTGAATACTCATCTACCCGACTACTCACCTGTGAATACTCACCTGTGAATACTCATTTACCCGACTACTCACCTGTGAATACTCATCTACCCGACTACTCACCTGTGAATACTCATCTACCCGACTACTCACCTGTGAATACTCATCTACCCGACTACTCACCTGTGAATACTCATTTACCCGACTACTCACCTGTGAATACTCATCTACCCGACTACTCACCTGTGAATACTCATCTACCCGACTACTCACCTGTGAATACTCATCTACCCGACTACTCACCTGTGAATACTCACCTGTGGAAACTTACCTGTGAAAATAATATTCACCTACCCCGACTACTCACCTGTGAATACTCATATGTGAATATAGATACTCACCTGCGAATATAATACTCACCTGAGAATATAATACTCACCTGCGAATAGAATACTCACCTGCGAATAGAATACTCACCTGTGAATACTCACCTGCGAATAGAATACTCACCTGTGAATACTCACCTGTGAATACTCACCTGCGAATAGAATACTCACCTGCGAATAGAATACTCACCCTGTGAATAGAATACTCACCTGTGAATACCCACATGTGAATAGAATACTCACCTGTGAATACCCATATGTGAATAGAATACACACCTGTGAAAAGAATACTCACCTGTGAATACTCACATGTGAATAGAATACTCACCTGTGAATAGAATACTTACCTGTGAATAGAATACTCACCTGCGAATAGAATACTCACCTGTGAATAGAATACTCACCTGCGAATAGAATACTCACCTGCGAATAGAATAATCACCTGCGAATAGAATAATCACCTGCGAATAGAATACTCACCTGTGAATAGAATAGTCACCTGTGAATAGAATACTCACCTGCGAATATAATACTCACCTGTGAATAGAATAATCACCTGCGAATAGAATAATCACCTGCGAATAGAATACTTACCTGTGAATAGAATAATCACCTGCGAATAGAATACTCACCTGTGAATAGAATACTCACCTGCGAATAGAATACTCACCTGCGAATATAATACTCACCTGCGAATAGAATACTCACCTGCGAATATAATACTCACCTGTGAATATAATAACTCACCTGTGAATAGAATACTCACCTGTGAATAGAATACTCAACTATGAATATAATACTTACCTGTGAATAGAATACTCACCTGCGAATATATACTCACCTGCGAATAGAATACTCACCTGTGAATATAATACTCACCTATGAATATAATACTCACCTGTGAATAGAATACTCACCTGTGAATATAATACTCACCTGTGAATAGAATACTCACCTGTGAATAGAATACTCAACTATGAATATAATACTTACCTGTGAATAGAATACTCACCTGTGAATATATACTCACCTGCGAATAGAATACTCACCTGTGAATATAATACTCACCTATGAATATAATACTCACCTGTGAATAGAATACTCACCTGTGAATATAATACTCACCTGTGAATAGAATACTCAACTATGAATATAATACTTACCTGTGAATAGAATACTCACCTGTGAATATATACTCACCTGCGAATAGAATACTCAACCTGTGAATATAATACTCACCTATGAATATAATACTCACCTGTGAATAGAATACTCACCTGCTAATTGAATAATCACCTGCGAATAGAATACTCACCTGCGAATAGAATACTCACCTGCTAATAGAATTCTCACCTGCGAATAGAATACTCACCTGCGAATAGAATACTTACCTGCGAATAGAATACTCACTTGCGAATAGAAATACTCACCTGCGAATAGAATACTCACCTGTGAATAGAATACTCACCTGCGAATTGAATAATCACCTGCGAATAGAATAATCACCTGCGAATAGAATACTCACCTGCTAATAGAATTATCACCTGCGAATAGAATACTCACCTGTGTGTTATCGTTTTGAGCTGTCCAGTCTTCTGTCTTCCTCAGTCTTCAATGATCATCTCCTCTTTAAACCAGCCAGCCTTCCAGTTACCTGTCATCTCCTTCTGCAATCAGATCAAAACAAAGCCAGTTTCACTACAACGATCTTCGTCCCAGTTACTCTCCTGTTTTCATCCCGTGTGTGTTTCAATAAACTCTACTATTCTTCTGTTCCATGACAGATCTTTAGAATATAATCTTTAGAATCGAAGTGGTTTGGGAAAAAAAAAATTATGCATGCATGTCATGTCATGTTTTTTTATTTTTATTTAATTGTTTATTTACATACTACCAACAGCGTAACAGATAAAAAGCGTGTTGAAATCGTTAAAGTTACACTTTAAGTGTCTTAACAACTGTGTACTAATATTTAAATTAATAATTTGATACAATGCACTTATTGTGTACATGTATGTGTTTACCCGTATCCCACCTCAATAGCAGAAAAAAAACTGTTTCGCAATATTACAACACAATAAGTACATTGTCCCTAACAATTATTTTCTATGTAAGTACATAGTAGTTAAAGACACCCAACATAAAGTTATATGAAAATTGTTACAACTATTCTGTAAGCTGGAGTGATACACAAGATAAAGCAGAAGGGAAATGCATCAAGTAAATTAGTAAAGTAAAGTTAATAGGTTCTGTGCTGAGTTCCTATTAAAGGAGTCATGACATGAGAAACCAAATTTGCCTTGATCTTTTGGTATATAAGAGGTCTTTGTACCATTAAAACGTCCTGCAAGTTTCATAGCTTAAGACTTCCTCCCCATTATAAACAAATCATTTATTTAATCAAGCTCGAAATACAGCTCGTTCTGGATCCATGGTAAGAAGTGACGTCACGGTACGAAGTGACGTACCAGCGTTTGCATATGACCGCCTCCAGCACAAGACAACTACGCTTAAAGCGCAAGGCAACTACGCTCATTTCGTATCGTTGTCGCGCCCGCGCGCTGCGCGCCTCACAAGTGTTCAGTCCGACGGACAGCGAGTGGGTCTGTGTACAGGGAAATTGCGATGCCACGCAGATGTGCTGTTCCTGGCTGTGGACAAACAACATCTTTGAATACGCTGCGAAAGATCCAGTCGTCAGGGGAAAAATGGATGCACTTTATTTTTTGCGGACGTCTCAGTCACGGCAGTGTTAGTTTAAGCGTTTGTTCTATACATTTGAAGGATGACTGTTTTGAGAACAAATCCCAAAATGATGCTGGCTTTGCCAGAAAAACTGTTGCTCAAAGATAAGTCCGTGCCGAATATTCTGGGCTCAACAACGACGACGCAAACTGTAAGTAATGTATTTAAAACTTTAAACTACTTTTTAAATACGCCGAATCCGCACAGGTTCTGGCTGGGGGCGTTAATAATTGATGCATAGGCACTGACGTTAGCCAATCATAACAGTGGGCGTTAACACTGAACTCTTAAAGGGGAAAACCACCCCCAAAACAGGACTGTTTGAATCAGAGGATGAGAAACAGGGTGGGAAAATGTCATAAATCACTACATTTTTAAAAGTTTTTTGTAAAAAAAACTATAGTAATACTATATTTTGCACCTAAGGGAACATAATAATAAAATAAAAAAAACCATGTCATGACCCCTTTAAGTCAAAATTTAAGTTTTGTTGCTTTCAGCTAGCATATATTAGCCTTAAGATGATCTTGTTTTTTCATGGTCTGGTTTTCTGCTCAACTGTATGCTTGGACAAAGCACAGCCAGCACTTTCATTTTCCAGCAGATCTAGATAAATGCAAACATCCCCAGGCGCCTTCTGGTTGTCCGTATAATGGCTGGTATCTTTTGTGTTTGGTTCCTGGGAGACTGATAAAAGCTCGGCCATAGTGTTGTTATCCATCTTGCTGAAAAGCTGCCATTGACACCATGCACTTTGGAGGAAGTATCACACATCGAGAAGACTTTAAATACCTCCACTTACTTTCTACCTCTTTTCTCTATCTATAGGACCTTCCATCCAACTCACTCCCTGTCAGGGATTATAATGTACCGTCGACGTACCCTAAGTTACATGCTGAGATGGACAAAAGTGTCTTGTAAAGAAGTAGACATGTGGATGAATGTCACAAAAAGGCCTGATTCACAAAATAAGAAATTAATTTAGCTTTAATTAAACTCTGCCTGAAGAGAATTTCTTACTGTTTTTGCAACAAAAAAAAAAAGAAACTTAATTCACATTATTCTAAATAGTGCTTTTCTTTAATTGTCATTACAGTAATAGTCCATATTAAAGAAAATAAAAAAGCTGTAATATTTGTAGGCCTGGTTTCACAGACAGGGCTTAGATTAAGCCAGGATTAGGTTTTAGTTCAATTAGGACATTTACTGTAAGCTTTTATAAAAAGCTTTTGTAAGTTTTTATAAACATTCCTTAGAAAAAAAAACATTACTGATGTGCATCTTGAGATGAAACAATGGCACTGATATAAGAGATGTCACTGTAAGTTGCTTTCAGTTAAAACCCGCTCAAACATGCATGACGAGATTTTTGATGATCTTAAATAAAGACAACAACATACACTGCCATCATGTATGATAAGTGTAGACAGGGACGAGGTGAGGTGAGAATCCAGTTGCAGCAATATTTATTGAAAACAACACAAAGATAAGCCAAACAGAGAATTAAAACCAGGAACATGAGCAAAACAGGAACATAACCCAAAGGGCAGGAGCGTAACAGCTTCAAACAACATGCAAAGACAACAACCGACAAACCAAGACTGACACACATACACAGGATAACAAGAGGTTAAAGGGATGGTTCTGAGTAATTTCAATTTAGGGTCCTTTGCACCATGACCTCGAGCCGAACATAGATGCTGTGCATACAAGATGCTGTGTCGCAATACTTCCTGCAGGCCTGTAATCCACTTGCTTTGGCCAATCAGAACCTGACGTTGTTTGGTCCGGGTGTGCTTTATTGATTAAATGTCATGACGTCACACGCTATGGCTGATGTCCCGCCATGCCAATGTATTTCACACGTGCTTCAAGACACAATCACACAGAGGCGTTCCCATAGCGTCAACTTCTGACGCAGCGTCTTGTTCCCTTCTAGCCGTAACAGAGACTTTTATCATTACTGCAGTCTTCAGTGTCACATGATCCTTCAGAAAACATTCTCATTCTTCATGGTGATTTACTGCTTAAAAACATTTCTTATTATTGTCAATGTTGAAAACATTTTGTGTGGACATCATGACACAGTACCATAAAATAAGATTTAAAATAAGATTTAAAAGATTCAGCAAGGATGCATTCAATTGATAGAAAATGACAGTAAATACATTTATAATGTTACAAAGGATTTCTATTTCAAATAAATGCTGTTCTTTTGACCTGTGTATTCACTTTCTCTACGAAAATATCAATTGTGTTTTCAACATTGATAATAATAAATGTTTCTTGAGCATCAGATCATCATATTATTCTGATTTCTGAAGGATCATGTGGACACTGAAGACTGGAGTAATGATGCTGAACATTCAGCTTTGATCACAGGAATAAATACAGTTTACTATATATTTACATAGAAAACAATCCTATCAAAAGTGTAATAATATTTCAAAATATTACTGTTTGTTCTGCAATTTTTGATAAAACAAATTCAGCCTTGGAGAGACTTTCAAAAACATTACACAATCTTACAGACCCCAAACTTTTGACCAGTGTGTATTTCTTTATTTTGGTCTACAACATGTGAAGCTCCCTGTATATCTTCCATCATTGCGTTTAAGTTTCCCGAGTGTGTGAAGCCTCTGCTCGAGTGTGTGCGGCTGAGACGGGCCTCCGCACCTGCATGTGCTCACTTTGAAAGATGTTGCAGGCCGAAGAATGTGTGCGGTAAACACAAGGGAGCTGTATCTATAATAAATCAGCATTATAGGCCTCCGATGGAGGTGATATCAGTCAAATTTATGCTGACAGATCTCTGCGTTCTCAGCTGCAACATACCGCTGTCCTGCCGTGGACACGGGGACGCCTGGATCCGTTTAGCAACAGTATGGGACTGCTGTATGAAGAGGATGTGTTATTGCTGTATGATTAAATGTCACAGGGTTTGTGTATGCATTTATCAGCTCAACGTATAGCTCTAAATTATCTGTTTAGTTTTTTTTTTTCTTTTTTTTTTTTTTACAAAACTTGCCAATACCTCATTCAAAGGCAAACATACAAACACCACATTTTCAGTGTGAACCTGAATTAGTTTGACATGTATTTTGTATTCCTCAACTGTTTTGAATGGTAAGAACAGAAAGATATCACTTAACCACCCAGAGGACCACATGTTATTTTAGTATAATTTATATTATGTTATAGTTTTTGTTCATATTTTGATTAGATTTTATTTTTCTAATTTTATTAATTTGGGTAACACCAAAAGCCTTTATGTATAATGCATTATAAAGGTATTCACAATGTATGTTATTTTTAAGATTCAGTTTGAGTTATTTTACTTCAACTTAAACTAAATGAAAAAGAGGAGTTGCCTTAGCAACTATAGCTGAAATAAAGCTATTTATTGTTTTTTTTAGTAATAAAAATTTTTTTTTAGTGGAGGAAGAGAGTGAGGGGAATGTGATTGCTATGTCAAACCCACAACCTTGTGTAGACCGCATACATTTATTTTTAGAATATGTCACATAATATATGAATTGTTATTATACTGTATATGATCAGTTATGGGTTGCGGCAAAAACTGAACTGAAGGAAACAGTGAAGATTAAAGGGAAAAAATGAAAAAAAATTAAAAAATGAACATTCTGTCACACATTCCAAACACGTATGAATGTTTTTTTCCCCTGTGGAACACACACGAAGATATTTTGAAGAGTGTTAATAATCAAACAGCTTCGGTTCACATTGGCATCCATTATGTTCAAATTAATGAAAGTCAATCGGAAACTAATCTGTTTGATTATTAGCATTCTTCAAAACTATCTTCTTTTGTGTTCCACAGGGGGGAACGACAGAAAATGATAGAAGAATTTACATTTTAAAGGGGAGGTGTAATGCTCTTTTCACAAGATGTAAAATAAGTCTCTGATGTCCCCAGTGTGTGTATGTGAAGTTTTAGCACAAAATACCCCACAGATATTTTTATAAAGCATGTTAAAGTTGTCACTTTTTGAGGTTGAGCCAAAATGCACCGTTTTTTGTGTCTGCCCCTTTAAATGCAAATGAGCTTCAGCTCCCGGCACAGGGGGGCGGAGCTTTAACAACTCGTGTCCTTTTACCTCACACACAATTTTTAAAAAATTCAAAAACTTTTAGCCTTTTATGTTCAAACCGAAGTCAGAAAGTTGAAGAGACTCAAGAAGAAGTGACAACATATAGAAGCAACAGGACATTTCTGAATGGTTAGTTGATGAATTTATGAAGCTTATGTGTAGTTATCTTCTAGTCATTGATTAGCATATTCTGTCATGATAATGTCCCGGGGGCGGGGTTTATGTAAATTTTAGGGTTGGTGATGTCACTAACCCGGGAGGAATGTCGTGTAGTTCCTATCAGCCGTTTGTTGTAGTCCTTAAAAAGCTATTTCTTTAAAAAGCAAATATCTTCCTTTGCTTTGAACTTTGAGCGTTGCAACTTTGCAAATGTTGTTTATGATCAAACAGCAACATTACACACTAACTACAGCTAGAAAAGTGAAATCATAATCAACCACCGCTTTAGCATGTCCACGACGACTGAAGTGGAGGTTGTCTGTTTGTAGCGAGTCTGTAGTTAGTAGTCCGTAACTAGGTGTGCCTTGGCTTTGGTCCCAACAGTGAATATGGGATGAGAGATAATTAGAAGGCACACTCCGGGTCGGGACTGAGGAATAGGTGTCTGGTCACCTTGAGACTGAACCTGGCAAGTATTCAGTACTAGCAGGACGCATGAGCAAAACTGCATGTGTTGTGAATAAACCCAGTGTGGTTCTGGCTGCTAACAGCTCAAAGCCCTGCTGAGAGAAACACTGTGTGGAATATCGGTGGTGGAAGAATCTGAGGCGTTTCCATTATTGTACCTCCTTTTCCAGCGTCCAGCTGATCAGGCTGAACGTCAGCAGGGAAACCAATGCCAGTAATGCAAACAAAACTGGCCTTGAAGCAAGTTTCAATCACATTTGTGTTTGTTCTGTTGCCATGCCAACAGTCTGGGCTCATGTTAGCACTTCCTGAGTGATGTTTCTCCTGTGTGGGAAAACCAGTGAGTTGTTGGTGGGCAGAGGTCAGGAGGGAATGAGCTGGGGGTGTTAATTAGTTCATTATATCTTCCAGAAAATGAAGCTCCTCTTCTGATCTTTATTAATATAACATATCTTTTAATATAATTTTAAAGTCCCCCTGTAGTCATTAATTTTATCCTTTAAAACTCATCTTTGATCAATGAAATAATATATTTAAACGTTTTTCATAGATTTTTTTTGCATGCCTTAAAATAGCTTGATTGTAGCTTGACACCCTTGCCTCATTTAGTATGCGCGGTTCTATGAATATGCAATAGAGCCCCGCCTCCACTCACTCACTCACTCAGAGATCCACTGGTTGACGATCACACGTTGATCTGATTGGTTACAAGGTAGTGTGTGACGTCAGAAACACCAGCGATTTCACACCGTGTTTTTGAGACTGTCTTTGGTTCACTGCAGTTTTAAGCAGAAAATACTCAGCAATGCTGTCGACTTATGAACTTACACATGCTTTGTCTTAAAGCAGATTAAAAACACCACATAGACACATAAACAACATTAAAAACTTGATTTTCACCACAGTGGGACTTTAAGTTATATTAGGTCAGCTTAGAAATCACTTTATTCATTTTTTCACAATACTATTTACTGTGTAATTTGATAATTTACTACAATTCATTTTACAGACATGCCTACTCTCATTTCTGCAGTCGTCCCTAAAGTCTAATTTAATAAAACCACCATCAAAAGACCTCTGTTATAAGCAAGCTTGCTTATTACTGTAATATTTCACATGTTCACAGTTTTATAATGCCACAGATGTATTCTATCTCATAATTGGAGTTACGTGCATTGGTGGGCTGTGATGTTCTGATGATAGTACTTACACACATTAAAGGTGAGAGATCACCGTGGCCTTGATTCATGCATCCACTGTCACATTCAGTCACGCTGTGTCTTAGACTGTGAACTGCGGGTCAGTTTCCCCCTTTTGTATGTGTTCCTGCAGCTCATTACCAGTGCAGTAACTCACATAAGGGAAAGCCGGTGATGGCAGGCCATGCTAAACCTGCTGCAGGGCAACAGTCAAGGGCCGACACTTCAACACAGTCTTACTGCCCTGATATGGAGGATTTTCAGCCTCGTCTACATAAGTACTAAGGCCCTGTTTACACGAGAACGCTCGTGATTGAAAACATAAAAATATTTGATCGGGATGTGCCTTTCGTTTACACGGCAACGGCTTTTCCGGGGCTTAAAAACACAAAAAAGTGAAACCACCCTCCAGAGTGGAAATCTTAAAAACGCTTCACCATTTCCCGTCTAAAGGGTAAAACCGGTAAAAACGCAAAAGTCTGCTAGACAGTGAAGGCGTCGCGTACGTGTTTACGTCACAGGCATGCGCCAGTACAGGAAAATAACAAAACATTATCTAACTAAAATATAGCATTAATTTCATTGACAAAAAAGAAGAAAAAATCTGTCATTTTTGAGCGACACGCGAAGAGCACGAGGGTTAAAGCAGCAGCTTTACCGTATTAAACATGAAAAACTGTGTCAGCGTCTCTTTCACTTTCAGTGCTTCAACATCGCCACCTAGCCGCCTGGAGTGCACACTACATCCACTTTCACACACTTTTGCGTCACCATATGCACGCAGATTTCCCCCCCCATAACGCTCATCTAAACGCAGAATAAAAAGTGATAACGCAACGCCACTTTTTTTTTTAAGAAACTGAAATAGACCAGAGCCATTGACCAACTGAAACCTGGTCAATGGCGCAATTTTTGTTTTGTTATTTAAAGAGAGCCTATAGGCGGGTCCACAACGCGCTTACACTCTTATTATTAAACATGGCAAATATTAAAAATAAAAGGATTACAATGTACAAGATTAATATTGTGTACAGAAAGATATTGTACACACAGTACATAGCAACCCTTTGAGACCATTTTCCCGTCATTAAACTAGCAAAAGTGGATTTGGACGCCCTAAGTGCACTTGCACCGTGTGCTTTAGAGCCGACCATCTCGCTTAGATTGTTAAAAATACAGCCCCAAGACTGTTAAAGAAGCATATTGTGGCATTTAATATAATCTAATGCTTCTGGAAAATAGCGCAGTTGTTGTGTGGGTCTGATAACATGTTTATGAGCAATTGAACAGCAGTTGTGCAGCAGTGTGAATTTTTACATTTTTCTCGATTACTCGATTTGTTGAATCTGCATTCTGCACGCCACGCAACCTCGTTGTGGTACAACTGTATTTTTCTATTACTGAACTAGTACACCCCAACAAGACCCAAAAGCACACTCAAAGAACTATGTTGCCTGAAGCGCTGCCAAGTTTTTCTGACCACTTCCCAGAGTTTAAGCAGCACTCAGTCTGGTAATAACATGCTAGCGGGACAGAAACCTGGGAGGGACTTGCTTTAAGGAGCTGTCCTCCTTGTTTAATTATGTTTCTGGTGTTTGACCTAAAGGCTTCAGGTCTTGCTGGTTGGTTTTTTTCCCATAGTCCTTCACATAAAACACATTGTGTCCCACTGAGAAATTATAGCATGGAAGTGCTGTGAGCTTTAAACTGCTGTTTTTAATCTGACCAGCTGGACAATGATCGCACATACCGAAATTAAACACAAATCTCACGAATGCAAATAAAGTTCTGAAATTGCATGTTGTGTTGCTTTTTGGAAAGGAAACTATTTTGTTGTCTAAAATATATCAAATGGCACAGGTACACAGGGTTGACACCATAAACAGTTATTGGTGAAAGAGGAGCAGAAAATCTATTAAGCAATTGTATTATGTGTATTTAATAGCATCATCATTACTCAAGAGCTGCTTGTTCAACAGACGTCAAGTGATTGCTTTGCATAATTATTTACTTACAGAGTGCCGTATCCTTCTAATAGTCCTAAACCAAATGCAAATGTCATCGTAAAACTAATTGGAAACACTTTACTTAAAGCCTTCATGTATAATTCATTATAAAGTCATTGATAACTATAATCTCTTTTCATAAATAATTGTAACCAAAGTTAAAATGCATTATTAGTGCTGGGAAAAGATTAATCGCGATTAATCGCATCCAAAATAAGTTTGTGTTTACATAGGCCTAATATATGTGTGTGTGTACTGTGTATAATTATTTTATATATATAAATACACAGACATGCATGAATATATGTAAGAAAAATGTGTTATATATATAGACAGATAGATAGATAGATAGATAGATAGATAGATAGATAGATAGATAGATAGATAGATAGATAGATAGATAGATAGATAGATAGATAAAACTTAATTTTAAAGTAATAATTTTAGCTAGTTGCAAATATGTTAATGCAAGTATTATATGCTAATACTAGATGATCCTGTTTCTACACACACTTTAAAATAAGCACATGCAAACTCTTAGTCAACATGGCTTTAAAAAAGTTACAGTGACAACTAAAGGAAAAAACACGCAACAATGGAAAGACGAGTACAGAGTCTGGAAAATATGCATCCATCATTGTTGAGGGAATTTCATGGAGGTCTTAACAGATCCACTCCCAAACGCTTTGAGAACTTATTTAGTGTAACCGTGACTCTGCTAATCTCACTGAGTGAAATCGTCATGCTAAAGGATAATGTTAAAAAGAAGCATTTCATACAAGCACAGGATGACAGCTAAAGTATCTGAGAAAGAACTGGTGAAATATGGGAACAATTAATTGTTCCCATCATGTGCTGCTTCAAGCTGTCTATACTTGCCAAACCAAACCATTATATAGGAAAAACTGCGGTTTCAAATGATCCTCTTCTGACTGGAGAAAATACATAGTTTTTCAGTAGCATTCACCCAAATGTTTGTCATAGGATACATAATCCTTCTCTCCCCATTGAAAAATCACAGAACTCACATGATTGCTAAAATAATATTTGGTTAACTCGAGGAGAAGAGCTTTGTAATGGAATGGAGAGATGGCCTCTTGTTTTCAATCATCCGCTTAATTAAGGTTTCAGTTCTCCCTGGACAGCTGTAATTATTGATGGTTTCCATAGCAATGAACTTGTGGGGCCACATTTATCATGTTCAAGCTATCATGCTAATTGATCGTTTTTTGTGTGAGCTTAAACCCAGTCGACATTAAAAGAATGAAATAATGTATGTCTTTAGTTCTGTTCTCCTAGAGACTGACCAGGCTAGCTACAGTACAATTGTTTCCCTTTCAGGCTTTTTCCATCAATGCTAATGCTGCACTTGCAAAAAACACACAACAAAAAACAAGCTTTAACCATAGACTGTAAAAAAAATATGGACGTAATGTCAGTGACGTCACCCGTAGGTTTCTGAAGAGCTATTTTGAAGCCCAAAGTGGGCAGAGCCGGCAGCCGTCCATCTTGGCAGCGCGTCACCCACGCGTCACTCCCCGGAAAACGGAAAATGGGCAAAGAGGCGGGATTAGCTGAGGTGACGTGGCGGCTAACATACAGCACACAAACAGCTAGTAGTGACAGCAGTGGCAATCCACCTGTCACTCAAGTGGCCACGCCCTTAATTATGCATATAGACCAAAACCACTTTTTATACCAGGCTGTAAACATTTTTTTTTCTGCTGTAAAGTTTATTAGGCATATTACCACGGGGGTCTATGGGATTTACTCTATTTTGCAGCCTGTCTCTAGCGGCCAGTCAATGAATTACAGTTTAAGTCACTTAAGAAACCACAAGGTTTCCGCTTGGCTTAAACCAGCCTAAGGTGGTGTGCTGGTCTTGGTCTTCTACCAATCTTGCCGACTTGCTGACTTGAACTTTGGAACGCAGTGAAATTCACATGAGCCTGCATTTCTTTTCTTCCACATACACATGCATATAAATGAAAGTCAGTGGAAAGAAATTTATGGTGCGTCACTTAATCCTTAAAAACACAGATATTAGCGTAGAGGAACTGAGCTTGTTCCAATCTAGTCTCTATCTGTTTAAACCGCCTTCCCCGACTCATCTGATGTCTTCGAGTCTGCCCCTACCACCAAGGTCACACCAGGTCACCACACTACAAGTATTCTTACCCGTGTAATATTTGAGAACAAGGTCGAGAGATACTATAACCAAGCCAGGGTTGAACTGGGCCCAATTTAATGACCCAAATCAACTCAGGTTACAAATGAGAAGGGGCCTCCCCAGTCCCCAGTGCTCGGCACCTCATGCTCTCCTCAACAATGCCCCCGTTAAAAACCCCACCGCGGCCTGACGACGACTCCTCTTTCCCACGGTGAAGAGCGCCTGGCCCCGTGCCCCCCCCTCCACAGCATATAAAACAGCCAAACTTGAGAGGAGGCCAGCTTTGGAGAAAGATGGGGCGCCATGCTGTAACGTACATCATAAATTATGGGCTCCCCCAACACACACACATACAGTTGCTAACTATAAGAAGTGTGCCCTCTTGTAGCCGCCCTGCGGTCTGTGGTCGTGACAACCGTGCTCTCGTTCCAGACATAATAGGATTTTCTCGTCATATTCCAATGGCTCAGGTAAGGGTGGGAACATTTTGTCTTAATTAGGAGACGGGAGAGCTTTAAGTTGCAGGTTTATTAAACGTATTAATGGTGAAATATAGCTGTGTCCTGACTTAGATGGATTATTAGCGCGCCTAGAGTTTACACTGCATCAGAGAACACCGCAAATTGATTTTAATGCGGATGGCGTGCACAAGAGTTTGCAAATGTGATGCTCTATAATGCAAGTAAAACCAAACTTTTGCCACAACATCAGTGAATAGAATTCATTACAAATAAGTCAAATAATTTAGGATAGAATAATATAATGGATGGCAATTCATTTTCATTTAATAACACAATTAATTCAAAATAAATAGGCTATAAAAAAAATATGTTTGACAACATCCAAGATCATGTACTGTTGCACAGTCACACGGATATAACGTATCACACTATGAAATTGGACCTGACAAGACTCCGACAAACAAATAATTGTTTATTAGCCGTGCAATGTATAAAAGTCATTGTTAGCAGGCACTGGTGTGTATCGTACGTGCACTTTTGTGAGGGAACTGAGGAAATGCATATACTCAACTGTCGGCCAACACAAACTTTCGCTTTATAGCTAGCTGGGACTTATATTGTGCTCTGCTTCTACAAAAACCACACAACCATGGAGAAAGTTCTCAGAAGACTGATTCAGGTTACATGCCCCCAATCGAAAGTCGTCTTTCTACGCTTTAACCTGATACATATGTTTAAACTGCCCAGTTACACACACACACACACACACACACACACACACACACACACACACACACACTTTTTTTTTTACTGTAATTAAAGACCATTAGTGATACTTCAACAACAAATGACTTCAGATAAAGCTGACTCGGGCCAAATGGGTTCAACCACAAATGCAATTCAATAGACTTCTAATTACTAAACTTACTGTTTCAGCAAATTCCCCCATTATGAGTTAAACGAATTTGTGCTGGGTTGTTTTGCTTTGTGAGCAATATCAGTGAAAATTTGGCTGTTGGTAAAACTAGTCAAATCTGAATCATTGAGCAGATGTTGTAGACGTTTGTTTTAACCTTCCTCAACTAAACTCTCATGTATACAGTGACTACCAGGGGTTGTTTACTTGCGCCTAAAGGTTCATTTGCTTGATTATGGATGTATATTTCTCATTCCTGCGGCCTGTATATCCCACAGCAATCTTGATTCCGTCAATGTTGACTCTGTGAATTCGGGAAATCAGTCAATAGTGCAGTGCACTGGGGATTTTTCAGTGTCAAGCATCAGGACAGCTTCTCAATGACAGACGCCAGCTCTCTAAGCTAAACCACATCACTCGGCATCATTGCAAAGGAGGTTTGCTTTGTCAGCATCCATAGTCGCTTGCAGGTTAACCGAACCTGCTTCGGAAGGGTTGTGCCCCTTTCCCTCGATTATTTCCTGTCTCCTGATCTCTCTTGGCCTTTCATGCATCTCACGCTAACTCCTTATGCAGGTTGACAGGGAACAGGGTTCAGTCCGAGACCTAGACCGTTGACATACATCGGCATTGATCTAGTCACCAACCTTTCACTCGTTCTCTATCCTCACTTTCCCCTCCGTTTCTTTCTGCTTCTCTTTCTTCAGATGTATAGCTGCTTCACTCTCATCGTGGTGACTTGAGGATACAGATGACCTTGAATAAAGAGAAATGCATCAGATGTTCAAGGAAAATACAAACACAAAAACACAAAGAATAAAAGTTCATTTTCTGGCATGATGAGAGAAAGTAAGACGGTTTTTTTCCTCTTCTAATTTTGGTTTAAGTTTTAGTCATTTTGTCATGTCATTAGTAAATACCAGTAGTATTTGTCAATTTGTCATAGTAAATTTGTCATATTGTCATTTTTACTTGATAAAAAAATATTTGTATATGGGTTTAATTTATTCCAGGAGTTTTAGTTATTTGTTCAAGTACTAACTAAAACTGAAATACAAGTTAAAGTGATATAGAAATATTTATTTTAAATCTAGTAAAAATTACAAGACCACATAAAGCAACTAAAACTTTCTAATTTCAAAAATTCCTAATTTTAATTTGTTTTAGTAATTTTGTTATGTGCTTTTGTCATTTTTACCAGATTAAAAAAATATATGGCTTTTATTTATTTCAGTCGTAGTTTAAGTTATTCAACTTAAAGTTATTGTAGTAAGTTAAAGGCTTAATTACTAAACCTGAAATAAAAGTTAAATATAGAAATATAAATTTTTAAATAGTATATTAAAAAATTACAAAAGCACAACAAAATAACCAAAAAAAAAAGCTAATTCAAAAATTGATCACACTTTAGATTAGAGTCCGATTCTCACTATTAACTAACTATTTTGACTCAATACTAATGACTGCTTATTAATACTTAGTAAGGTCGTTTTTAAGTTTAGGTATTGGGTATAGGCATGTAAAATATGGTCATGCAGAATAAGGCATTAATAGGCGTTTTATAATAAACAGCCAATATCCTAGTA
>JARPMJ010007222.1:27500-30000 GCA_033366665.1 Phoxinus dragarum | reverse complement strand
TCAGTGCTGGGCCCGCTTCTCTTCTCCATCTACATGACATCACTAGGATCTGTCATTCAGAAACATGGTTTCTCCCATCACTGTTATCATCTAGCTACTGGAGTGCCTCAGGGCTCAGTGCTAAGCCCGCTTCTCTTCTCCATCTACATGTCATCAGTAGGATCTGTCATTCAGAAACATGGTTTTTCCCATCACTGTTGTCATCTAGCTACTGGAGTGCCTCAGGGCTCAGTGCAGGGCCCGCTTCTCTTCTCCATCTACATGACATCACTAGGATCTGTCATTCAGAAACATGGTTTCTCCCATCACTGTTATCATCTAGCTACTGGAGTGCCTCAGGGCTCAGTACTGGGACCCGCTTCTCTTCTCCATCTACAAGTCATCAGTAGGATCTGTCATTCAGAAAAATGGTTTCTCCCATCACTGTTGTCATCTAGCTACTGGAGTGCCTCAGGGCTCAGTGCAGGGCCCGCTTCTCTTCTCCATCTACATGACATCACTAGGATCTGTCATTCAGAAACATGGTTTCTCCCATCACTGTTATCATCTAGCTACTGGAGTGCATCGGGGCTCAGTGCTGGGACCGCTTCTCTTCTCCATCTACAAGTCACCAGTAGGATCTGTCATTCAGGAAAATGGTTTCTCCCATCGCTGCTATCATCTAGCTACTGGAGTGCCTCAGGGCTCAGTGCTCAGTGCTGGACCCACTTCTCTTCTCCATCTACATGACATCACTAGGATCTGTCATTCAGAAACATGGTTTTTCACATCACTGTTGTCATCTAGCAACTGGAGTGCCTCAGGGCTCAGTGCTGGGACCGCTTCTCTTCTCCATCTACAAGTCATCACTAGGATCTGTCATTCAGTAACATGTTTTTTCACATCACTGCTATCATCTAGCTACTGGAGTGCCTCGGGGCTCAGTGCTGGGACCGCTTCTCTTCTCCATCTACAAGTCATCAGTAGGATCTGTCATTCAGGAAAATGGTTTCTCCCATCACTGCTATCATCTAGCTACTGGAGTGCCTCAGGGCTCAGTGCTGGACCCACTTCTCTTCTCCATCTACATGACATCACTAGGATCTGTCATTCAGAAACATGGTTTTTCACATCACTGTTGTCATCTAGCAACTGGAGTGCCTCAGGGCTCAGTGCTGGGACCGCTTCTCTTCTCCATCTACAAGTCATCAGTAAGATCTGTCATTCAGAAACATGGTTTTTCACATCACTGCTATCATCTAGCTACTGGAGTGCCTCGGGGCTCAGTGCTGGGACCGCTTCTCTTCTCCATCTACATGTCATCAGTAGGATCTGTCATTCAGAAAAAAAAACATTTTTCAATCACTGTTATCATCTAGTTACTGGAGTGCCTCAGGGCTCAGTGCTGGGGCCGTTTCTCTTCTCCATCTACAAGTCATCAGTAGGATCTGTCATTCAGAAACATGGTTTATCCCATCACTCGTGTCATCTAGCTACTGGAGTGCCTCAGGGCTCAGTGCTGGGACCGCTTCTCTTCTCCATCTACAAGTCATCACTAGGATCTGTCATTCAGAAACATGAATAATACATTTCTTACTGGATGAAGGACCATCCCCTTCAACTAAATCCTGTGAAGATAGAACTGCTCGTGGTCTTGGCCAACCCAACACTACACCCCGTCTATATTCAGCTGGGTTTGTCATCCATAACTCCATCCAGGACAGCCAGGAACCTTAGAGTTGTGATTGATGATTAGTCAAACTTCACAGACCACATTGCTAGAATTGCCCAGTCCTGCAGATTTGCTTTATACAACATTAGGAGGATAAGGTCGATCCTATCGGAGCTATACAGTTCCTTGTCCAAACTCTTGTTCTGTCCAGACTGGACTATAGTAATGCTCTCTCCTTCCAGTATCAGTCAAACCTCTGCAACTGATCCAGATGCTGCAGCAAGAGTGTCTTCTCCTCTCCTCATAAACCTGCACTGGTTGCAAACAGCCGCACGCATCAAATTCAAGACACTGATGTTTTCCTACAGAACAACCACTGGCTCTGCTCCCTTTTACCTAAACTCACAACTCCAGACCGATGTGTCTCCAGAAGCTTGAGTTCTGCAAGTGAAGTGAAGTTGTGGTGCCATTGTGGTGTGGGATAATTTCTCTCCTTTCTTCTTATTTATGTGTTTATATATGTGAGTATGGGTGTAGGTGTGCGTATGTATGTGTGTATATGTGTATGTTTATGTATGTATACATATGTGTATGTAAGGGCTAAATGTTGTCATGCCTCTTAATACTGCAATATGTTTTATATATGGATTTGTTTCCAATAAGGAGTCGGTGAGAGCTATGGTGAGTGTGAATGTACATGTGCTGTATAATCTTTGTCTTTGTCTTAAGGACCCCGTCGAAAACAAGATGCTTCATCTCACGGGGTTATCCTCCAAACAATACATTTCAAATCTCAAAGAGACACAAAATCACTTTCCCAGACCTTCACCTGGACTGGTCCCTGCTGGA
>JARPMJ010007222.1:17500-22500 GCA_033366665.1 Phoxinus dragarum | reverse complement strand
AGTGAGTGCTAGACTCAGTCTAGCTCACCTCACGTGAGGAAAGGCCTAGAAAAGGTGCCCTCCTTTCCGCCTCAAACCTCCTGACTGGATTACCGTGTCCAGAGGGATCACCATTCGCTGTCAGAAACACATAACTATGAACTTTGTCTAACCTTTCTGAAACCCGACTGGCAGACGAAACACAACTGAAAGAGGAGAAGGGTGGCTACACTTTCCTCTGGAAAAGAAAAGTTGCCGATGAGCCCAGGATCTGTGGTGTTGGATTTTCCATTATCTCCCACCTATATGAACTTCCTGTGGGAAGTCCGTCTAGTGCTTGCCAACAACCAGATAGAAACAGTTGTGAGCGCCTATGCTCCTACTTTAGAGAGACCTTAAGAGACCTTCCACGCCTGCTTAGACGAGACACTGTTGAGAATCCCCAGGGAATATAAGATTATTCTCCTAGGAAACTTCAATGGCAGGGATCAACACCTTGAAGGGCACTATAGGAAAGGAAGGCATAGGGAATATCAACTTTAATGGAGTTATGCTTCTCAGCAAGTGTGCTCAGTACGACCTCATTCACCAGAACAATCAAGCGTAGCGTTAGTTCTGGCAGGTCACGTTAGTCAAACTCTCATCAGCTGACTCTCAGCTGATCCACATCTACCTATAGGAATACGACGCCTATCACCGTATACATATAAGCTCCTTCAGTATTATCAGCAGCTATCGAGTTTCTCAGGAGCGAATTACCCTCCACCATCCCCAGCTCCTCCTCTCATCAGTCAGGATTTGGCATTCAGATTCCCCTTGAATCAGAATAAATTCTCGAATTATATTGTACTTTAAAATCTTGAATTAAATATATTTGCATACATTCATGTTGGTTCTGTTCTGTTTACACCAAGGGGGGTTATTGCTGCCCTCCCTGCTCTTATCCACGCTAGGCAAGGAGTTCTTGCCCAGATGGAACCATACCGCCAATCCAAACTGTATGCTAATTGTCAATCATATTTTATGATAGTGGTCCTGACAGAAACTAATTTAAGGCATATTGGAGACACCCCCACTCCAAACAGTAGCATCTCATTGACTATGTCATTGTATGAGACAGGGACTGCTGTGACGTGAAGGACAAAAGGGTGGCTCACTCCATAGACAAGGCGGATATCCAGAGATATGTGAGGGAGTTAAATAACTCTTGGTGGACAGAAAAGGCTGAATCTAGAGACTGGCAAACTCGGGTGACACCAGAGGCTTTTCAGTGCTACTAAGGCCATCTATGGTCCAAGCTACCACAGCCTAAACCCCCTGCACCATAAAATAACGGACAGGAGCTGCTGAAGGACAATGAGTCCATTAACACCCGATGGAAGGAGCACTTCCAAGAACCAAACACATCCCCCAAAATCCCATCAGAGAAGACATGGGGGAACCTCCAACTGTAACAGAGGTTCAAGACGCCATCAGGAGCCTGAAGAACAACAAGGCCGCCGGTCCAGATGGGATCCCAGCCCTGTATTACATTCATGCCCTACTTGAAAAAGAGTAACTTCCTCAGAGCTCAGGGACACTCTTAATAGTGATCATATTCAAGAAAGGGTGCAACAGTCCACAACAGGAAAAGTCCTTGTGTCCATGCAAACCGACTGCTACCACTGTCTGAGGGAGTTCCCCTAGAATCACAGTGTTGCCCATCCAGATGTACAGCAGACATTATATTCACAGCACACAAACTACAGGAAAAATGCTGTGAACAACAGCCTTTGTATGTGGCCTTTATAGACCTGAAAAAGGCTTTTGACATGGTAGACCGACAGGAGCATACTATGAAGATATGACGTTCATGACAAGTATATCAGAATACTAAGGCTTCTACATGACGGCATGTTGGTCACAGTGCTCAGCAATAGCGGCTCTGAGTCCGAGCCTTTCACGGTAGAAATTGAGGTCAAACAGGGATGCATTGTCGGATCCACCCTGTTTGCATCTTCATTGCTGCCATACTCCACCTCATTCAAGTCAAGTCAAGTCACCTTCATTTATATAGCGCTTTTAACAATATAGATTGTTTCAAAGCAGCTTTACAGAGATAATAGGAAATTAAAGTGACAGAGATTGTTTTGGCTTTCCAGCAGCTCTAGAATAAAATGATTGTCCAGCTAAAGTTAGTTTCGATTGATTCACTTCCATTGCAAAGATCATTAGCTATTAACTTATTGACCTGCTTACACAACACCGTTTTAACTGAAAACAGAAAATGTGTTCTGGCCATTCATTTGAATGACAAGAGTGTTTAGTACCATCAAAGGTCCTTACGAAAGATTCTGAGGATCAGCTGGGAGGACGGACGCACCAACACCAGTGTCTTGGGGAAGCCAACATGACCAGCATAACCACTACAATAATGCAGTACCAACATTGATGGACAGGCCATGTCATCCGCATGTCCAACACACGTCTCCCCAAACAGATCCAGTACTCCCAGCTGAAGGAAGGTCGCAGAGCCACTGGCAGGCAAAAGAAACGATACAAGGACAATATCAAGACCATTCTGTAGAAATTCTATATCACATCAAGCAACTGGGAACCGAGTGTGTGAGTGAGTGTGTGTGTGTGTGTGTGTGTGTGTGTGTGTGTGTGTGTGTGTGTGTGTGTGTGTGTGTGTCAGCCAAACTGAAACACTGCACGCAAAAGGCTCTATGGACGAATTTCATGCTACGAGAGGAGCCAAAATTTTCTAATTTCCTCTTTTATTGGAAAAAACCCCAGTGTCTCCAAAACTTTCAGCAGTAATGTAACCTCAATGACTCCCCATCACAGACCGCAGTGGTTCAGCCCAAACCATTCCTGATGATGAGGAGACAGCAGATCAGATCAATAGACTGGCTTCAATACAAGTGATTGCCACAGAAAATCAATCCAGCTCATAAAAATGAGCAAGAAACATGTTTAGAGTGAATCCACATCTACTGTGTGAACAGCAGAAATCCACAGCTTGTGTTTGTGTTCTATCTCTAAAATGAATTATTCAGTATAATAAATGTGTGTTATTTGAGCAGTAAAGTGTCTAAATTGTGTTTTCTTTAGAGATCTCCTCCTCAACAACTCACTTATTAATAATCACAAAAAAATAAATAAACGGCAATTGTTCCGTGTGGTTGTTGCTTAGTAACCATCAGCGGTCAGGGAGACGCTCAATCACATCTCTCTAACAGCGTCTCTGGGAAAAAAAGACACAAAGAAAGAGTTGTTTATTTCTGACCTGCTGATCTGAGTTCATTTCTAATTATAAAACAGATTGTTCCCGACTCTAAATTCTGATTGGATGAGCTGTACCTGTGACACACATCTGTAGCTAGGCAAACAAAAACAGGCAAAAGTTACAATAATTACTATATTACATTGCAGAAAATGTATTCAGATTATTCATATTAATTAACTGAAGAAATGTAAATAAATGTATGTCATGTTATAGTATTTCATTTTATTTAATTACTAATTTACTTGATTTTGCACTGCTTTGGCAATACAAATGCACATAAAAAAGCTGAATAAATATACATAAATAAATAAATGTTGTTATTCAAATATATAATTTTGTCTTAATACATTTTTATATTGTTAATACTAATTTACTCAAATGTAGATATTTTACATTTGTTATACTTATTTTGCAATAAAAATGCATATTAAAAACGTGTTTTATTTTTTCTTATGACAACTTGCTTGTGATTTTCTATGTAATTCAATTTGGATAAAACTGTAAGCTAAATACATATACATACAATTTTTATCTTTTTAATAAATTTTATCTTGTTAATACTCATTTACTCTATTTTTTTTACAATTTACATTTTGCAATACAAATTGCACATATAAAACGGAATAAATAAAAATAAATGTAATTTGTGTTATAAAAAAATAAATAATAATTGCTTGCAATTTTCCTTCTAAGTAGATTTGGATAAAAGATTATACCTAATTAAAGTTATTCTGAGAGAAACAAATGATAATGAAATGCATGAATGCTTAACGTCTGTAATGAAAGACATGATCAGAATCTGTGTGGATGTGTTTCTTCAGGATGAATTATTACAGCAGAGCAAACATTGCTGATCTGGAGCAGAACGACACCGAACGTTTAGCTTTAATCTCTGATGTTGTTTTAAGATGCACAACTGAACAAATAAAGCCTGATCACAGAGAATCAGGCAAAACACACACACACACACACACACACACACACATCTGAAGTGAGAATGGAGAGAATCGTCTCAGCTTATCCAGGCTGAAAAACAGAGAGATCAGAGAAATAGACCCTCGAGATCTGCAATTCTCCACTGGTTTGGCTTCGAGACAGATTGTACATGTGACATCAGCAAACACGAGTTTATTACTCTGTGTTTTTTGTCTGGTTTTCCCAGTACATACATCGAAAAATGAATAACCCTCTGGTGCTGCTGGGTGCTTTTTGAACCAGAAAAAGTATTGGTTTGTTTTTGTATTTAAAAAAAAAATTCTCATCGGAATGATACGAAACTTGGTAGAGGTTTTGCCACTTGCTATGTGAACACGCACACAAAAACTCACCTGGTGGAAATGTTTGGTACTGCGCCCACACGAAATCTCACTGAAAGCAATTTTTTGAGATATCTACCTCAAATTTGGAACACAACTTGTTTAGATTTATGGCTTTGATTTTCTCACAGTTTTGGAGTAAAATGTGTTTTGGAAAATACATATTTAATATAAAAATGTAAAATTTGTATTTTGTATTTTTGTGCACGGTTTTAATTTTATGAGTGAGTTGAATGTCAAAATGTCAATAAACTTCATTCAAAGGAAAAACAATGTTATTTTTTTACCCCATTTTTGTTGTGTTTTAAGCTCAATCTCACTTGACTTTTAAGTGAACAAGACTTAATATCTTCACTCATGTTGCTTCTTGATTAAGAATGTTGAGATATTTGTGCAGGAAAACGAGAAAACGAGAAACTGAGGAAGAACGTCAT
>JARPMJ010007222.1:7500-10000 GCA_033366665.1 Phoxinus dragarum | reverse complement strand
ATTTTCTGGGGCCATGCACACCTGTATTACTAGTGTGGAATTATTCTACAATATTCACTAATGACAGTAAAATAGACCATCCAAAGTCAATTTACTGCAGTAATTCCTCTCTCAACCAGTAGAAAATGCATTGAACACCTGATTATGCATTAAAAAAAAAAAAAAAAAACGTCATAAACCGGAAAACCAGCATAATAATAATAAAAAAAAAACGTGATATAAATTTTTGGCCGCCCAGCACTAATTGATAATAAAGTCTTGACTGCAGCAATTCTGTCACTTACTGTTTTTTTTTTTTTTTTTTTCAGTTGTACATTCTATAAAGTATTGATGACTCCTTCACATTTAGATATTATGTTATACACATCTAATGCACCATGAATTTTCTCTCTCTCTCTCTCTCTCACACACACACACACACACACACACACACTCACTCACTCACACACACACACACACACACACACACACACACACACACACACACACACACACACACACACACACACAGCTGAATGAATAATTTAAAAAAAAAATGGATTTCATGCTGTATATTCTTTACAGATAGAACTGAAACATGACAAGTAATGCAGTTTTTGTAATGCCACCAACCGTTAGTATTTTGACAGTCATTGCGCTGTGATTGACTTTATGTTCATGTTGGATATAAAACGAGTGCTAAAGTTTTGACCGAATGATTTGATTTTGAACTGCGTTTGCAGTGTTTTGATAGAGTTAGTGTATATCGAAAAAGTTTTTTAGCGTTTTGTACAGTGTACAAGTAATATAGAGTTTGTATTTATTTAACAAACTGTAGTTATGGTCAGAAAATTTACTATTTGGCTAATTGTGTGATGTAGGTGTCTTGTTAAGAGTTTAGGAAAAAGTATTTTAAGAATTGGCAAACGCTTCTTAGCAATTGAAAAATCTGTAAGTATTGAGAAATGTGTCCTAGCGACTGTAAATAAGATTACTGGACACACACAACGGCTGCTCCAGGGCTTGCTTGATTGTTTTATAATTGTGATTTTTAAAGATCATACTCACTCCCTTCATTCTACTTTTGAATTGCTTTAGATTCGCAGATTTAACATTCCTTTGACCAGAAGAAACGTGTATAAAAAATCCCAATGCCAGTGATTATCTTAAATCGTACAATTTTCTAAAGTGATACAATAGAACGGCTGGCATTATAGCGTGTGTGTGTGTGTGTGTGTGTGTGTGTGTGTGTTTTGTGTGTGTGGTTTAAATGTGTAATTTTGTTAATTTTGTGTTTGTGTTGTTAATGTGTGATGTGTTTTAAGCATTAATGTGACTCTGTCACCAGTCAGTGACACACACAATGGACAATAAAGTTCAACTTAACTCAATTAATTAATTTATTCAACGGGGAAGACATTGATTGCGATTCCAACAGCACTGAGTCTCTGACGCCGCTGTGTGGGTGTGGGGGTGTGTGTGTGTGTGTGTGTGTGTGTGTGTGCGGTGAGCTACACAGAGCTTCAGGACGAGTGTTAACAAGATGCTTAGACAGAAGACGGTTCTGTTCAGATGAAATGACTCTTCTCCACAGCTTGAGATTCTGAATCTTCTGCTCGTAAATGAATGTCGCTTTACAGATGATCACAGCTACAGGCTAGAGGTGTGTTTCTGTGGCCACGCTAATATCCTGAATGAGAGTTGGTGGACGATCAATACGCTGGACGAACTGCTTGTGATATTAATTCAGCTACATCGAGTAAATGCTATTAACTGATCCAAATATTTATCATTTAATTATAAAAAAGTTCATTCATAATTCCCTTTTGAGCTAATTTGCTACATGTACAGTATGTGTGTGTGTGTGTGTGTGCGTGTGCGTGTGTGTATGTGTGTGTGTGTGTGTGTGTGTGTGCGTGCGTGCGTGTGTGTGTGTGTATGTGTGTGTGTGTGTGTGTGTGCGTGCGTGCGTGTGTGTGTGTGTGTGAGAGAGTGTGGCTTTAGTTGTCACGTGTGCAGTCGCTCGTAAGAACAAGCACAAATCTAAAGTGAAAGTGTGTGTGTCCTACAGCGTTCTCCTGCAGTGTATTTCCTCCCTGTGGTCAGTGAATTATTAAAAAATATAGAAATCAGACATTCATATCCTCGCCAGCGTTTGCCCGAACCGCTGAAGTTCTCGGAGAAGCGACAGTTCCAGTCATAAACAATCAGTGCAACTAATACAAGTCAACAGCAGCGTGACGCTAACACACACACACACACACACACACACACACACACACACACACACACACACACACACACACACACACACACACACACACACACACACACACAAATAATTTATGAGAATATAACACACAGTAAAGCACTTCTATTCACCAAAGACGCATTAAATTGATCAAAAGTGACATTAAAAACACATTTATAATGTCACAAAATATTATATTTCAAATAAATGCTGTTCTTTTGAACTTTCTATTCATCAAAGAATTCTGAAAAATAAAATAAATCACAGTTT
>JARPMJ010007221.1:0-44931 GCA_033366665.1 Phoxinus dragarum | reverse complement strand
AATGTGCAGTTACATGAAGTGCTTGTCTGACAGGGTTGGGTGTGTGTACTCTTGTATAGAAAGGGTGTAGGAAGCCTCCAGGCTGAATGGTTTCACGTCTCTACCCTTCATTTAAACCTTGTGTAAAAACACAAGTAATTCACCTCACCTGCTTTACCACATTTCAGTAGCTCTCATTAACACCAGTTGATATCTTTCTCCCCATCACTAGATCTGTGCCAAGAAAAAGTTCTTTTAAATCTCCTATTACGTGCATGCAAAAATCGACATGCGTCATGCATGTTTATCTGCCCTTGCACTGCTTAGATGTTTAGGGAAGCAGATCTATAGATATAATCTGATTCATTTGCTTGGGGCTGTTTCGTATCATATTACAAGCTTAATAACTTATTGTTTTTCCTGTTTAAAGCTTAACCTGATTACTCATGTCTATCTGCTATTTAAGCAATATCACGCGAGCAAGAGTGATGTTGTTTTCTATTCTAATGTTTGTCTTTTTATACAAGAGCTTCAATTAGCAATAATTTATTATTGAGTAATTTACATTTTAGACACAATATATCCAGTTACTTTGTCTTTTTTTTTTTTTGCTCCACCATCAAAAACAGTTTAAAACAAAGCTTCAGCACAGTTAACCGATGTCATGTGTGTAATGACTGTCTGAGTAGGTACTACATTTGAATTTGAATTTATTTTGTTGCCGTTAAAAATAGTACACTCTATGTAGTATGAATATGGGAGTATGAATGTAATTCGGATGTACTACAACTGCCATGATGTTACTGTCATGTGACCTAAAGCGTCAGTTGCATCGCTTCACTTCCATTCATAAATCCTCTCCTGTGGCCTCATGGGATAGTAAATTGTCCATCGAATGCCTACTGCTTTTCGAATAATGTGTATTCGGACATACTCTTCTTTTGGTGTACAGTTTTAGCATACTATATAGAAGGAAAGTATTCGATTTCAGACGAAGCAAGTGTTTTTGAATCAATGACTCACTAATAAAGATGGTGGCTGCATCAGAATATGCATACTTCCCTACTATCCTTCCCTGAATTCACAGCATATAGGTGAAAAATACCTAGATAACTTTAGCCTGGATGTCAGCCGAACTTAGCCCCGCCCACAAAATTTTTAGGTCGGGAAGTTCAGTCTGGACTCGATCCGTTGAGGAGCTATAATGCCCGAACAAAAAATAGTTCGGACCAATCAAATTGTCAGGCTTTATACGATGATGGACAGATGAGCAACGGTAACGTAATCATCCACGTCATCAAAAGAGCACTTGGGTTGAATTCATGGCTGCCCCTGGAGAATTGAGTTTTGCAGATTCTATATAGACAGCCATATAGTCCATATAGTCCTTCCTACGGGATCCGGCAAAAAGTTTAATCTATCAGCTGGCCCCAATGGTCGCTAAGAAGATGGGGCGCAATGCAAACCCTCTGTGTATCCTTAAATTCTTTTTACAACGCCGGCAAAGATCATTTACACTCATCTTCTTCCAGCGTGCGTGCAGTTGAGTTCTGTCAAAGAACTTATATTGTTCTTCTATACTCTTTGGTTCTGTTGACAACTATGCGTCGCTCAACATACGTCACTTACTCCGTTGCTCTGATTGGTTCTAGGTCTATCCAATTGAGTGCATAGGCCTTTTATTTCCTGTTTCGGTTTAAACACGCCCCATAATCACAGCCCAATGGAGCAGTATCAGACTCACATTCTGACTAGAATCTGAGTATGACGACGTCAGGCTAAGATAACCTACTACTTCTGGCGAGATTCTGAAGTGTGCATCTGATGGACACTTTAATATCCTATGAGGCCACAAGAGTAAATGGCAGCACATATGTGAATGGCAGAGAAACGACACAACTGTCACGGTATAAGTCACATAACAATAACATGACGAATGTAGTATGTCTGGATTACATTCATACCAAACACATTCATACTATATAACATAATCGCAAAGTAATTACTTAAAGTAAGTACCTGCTTTAAGAGAATGCAGTTTCAGATGCAGCCGGACACTTGTTTTGTTTCCTGAAAGAATCAGTGTTTTATAACGAATCATTTGAATGATTACTAAAAATACCATGCACTAATACACAAACTGACAACCTGTCTGGAACTCACAAGCCTATCAACCAGAGTGATATAAACACTATGGGAATTTTGTAACTTTTCTTTGCTGGAGAAAATGTATACAAATTATCTGGCCAAATTTTCTCTTAAAGGTACTCTATATGAACGTTTTTTATAATTTTTTTTATATAAAAGCAAGCATGTTGTAGTGCTTATTTACCTATGGCCAAATCATAGCTGTGTTCCACACAACCCCACACAACTCTTGTTTGTGTGCTACTGCTTAAACATACACTAACAGCCATGTTTACCTGCAAATAAAGCTTACATTTTACACATTTGGCTTGCTCTTAGTCTGAAAGTGAAAGACATCTTCTGGCATTTCCCCCCAGAGTGAGACCGAGACATAAATCTTAAGACAACGGTTTGTTACACCTTGTAAGTGTATAATAAGTGGCTGTCACAGGTCAGGAATGTGTAATGGCCACTGGCATTAGTCTTAATTACACTGCAAGGCATCGGATGAGTGAAGACTGACAGACTGGAGATGAAAGATAAAGCAGAAAAAAGCTGAACAACACACGCATCAGCAGATCAATCAAAGAAAAACGGAAAACTCTTATGAAAACACGGGGATGCATGAAATCAAAACAGAGATGCTACGGCAAGATAAAACAGGTTTACATTTTGATATGAGGTATAATTTTCCTTGGTCTCCAGATAATGTAGGGTTTCCCCTTGACATTGCAATGACTGAAATTACATGGCTTAACTCAGTAGTTCCTTATAATTCTGACAAGCCAGTTCCAAACAGGAAGTGACTGGGACAGACGGGGGATATCTGGCTATCATCAGTAGATTCTCAGGTGTCCTATTACATGCTTGATCCTTCTCCCAGCCATTTTTTTCCCCCACACACACTGCGGCCGACTACACGGCCTTTGCCCACCCTTACCCTCCTGGCCTGAAGGATTTATTGGTCAGCTGCTCCCAAAACTCCCTTTAAAAGCAAACGTGCTGCATGTTCTCCAGTCAGCCCACACATGCTCTCTTCGTCAGACGCACATTTATTGCCTCGCCTGAACATTTCTATTAGTTCAACCTCCTACGTCCCAGTCAGCCGAGCTTTATTTATGATCATTACCCAATTATAGCTATTACATACTGTGTCGTACATGACAATTAATGAGGGCAGAGTTATGGGGGGCAACAGGACTCACCTGTAAATACCCGCTAAAGAGGCACCTTAGCCTTCAGTGGCAGTGCTAATCCTTCAGCAAGAGCGAGACTGTGGCTGGCTGGAGTTTTTAGAGCTTGTGTCTCTGGTGCAGTGAGATATCTGAGCCCTCTCCATTAGTCTACCGCAGCGCACTGAGAAAGCACAACCCTATTTCATGCCAGCTCCCAAATAGTGTGGAGAATTTGCGAGGCAGTTAGTGGCCGTCATTAATATCCACCCGGGCCCAGGCTGACAGCTGCTGATTGGAATGGAGAGCCCCTGTAAAGCAGACAGCTACAAATTTCCCTGACAGCTCGGCGTCCATTACCCACAGTCAGCTGCCAAAACAGCAGTAATAAGAGACACAGAAAGAGAGAAAGAGAGCGGCAAACATGCCCTCTCTCTCTAACTCTCTATCACACACCATGCCACACACACAGACAGAATCCCAGCCATAATTTACCTATTCATTTCTATGCTCTCATGACAGAAGAAATACTGTATTATGCATTCGTCAGTTAGTGTAAGGGGTTGAAAAAGTGTTTGTGGCCAGCAAAGATGGACTGGTATGTCACTATATGGCAGTATGCAGAAGTTAAATGCAATGAACAAAAACAACCAGCTACAAGGTGATTCACAACCATAGAAACCTGAATGGAAAAATAGCTAGGCCTATATATATATCACTCTAATATAATCTCTATATAAACTATTTTTAATATATACTCAAATAGTTAAAAGGAGAGTGTAGGGAGACTGACTCAATTACTTAATTTGCGGTGCTTCATGGGAGTGGGTGGTTCTTACGACACGATTTGTTTGTTTCGATTCTCTGATTGGTGGAGATTTCTTCGCAGAATCATGGGTAATGTAGTTTTACACCTGGAATTCAGCTGTTGAAAATGATTATTTAAAAAAATAAGTTAGGATAATGTGGGCAGATGGCTTAAACAAAAGCATATACCATCGATTAACAACCTCTGAGCTCACAGTAGGTGTCTTTAATGGTTTATCGATAAAAATCAATTCCGCTGTGAAGAAAATTCAAGTGGCATTTTTACTTCCAGAACCCGACTGTTCCTAATCTTGCCTAATCACTTTACTTAATTAATATTTATAAGCTACAAAAGTTCTAAGTTGAACGCACTTACAAATACACACACGCACATACACGTTAGGCTGTGGTATCTTTGTGGGGAGTCAGGACTCTCCACAGGCGTAATGGTTTTTATAGTCTACAAACTGTATATTCTATCCCCTTACACTAAACAGGTTTTACTATCCTTGAGTAGGTTTAATCTAGGTTAAACAAACACACACACGCGCACAACACACACAACACACACACGTGTGACTGCCAGTGATGAGCTTGAACTAACCAGCAAGCAAGTGTGTCACTATTATTTTGATTTACTCAGTCACAGTGCTTTAAACTCAATGTAATAACAAGCATAAGACTGATTTATTGCTCTCTTACATTTCACGCATGGCTCCACTAACGCCCCTGCACTGCAGATTGATGCGAGATATTTGGGTCACTTAATTATAGCCAGACCTTTTTTAAGTCCTAAAACAGAGGTGACAGCGTGTTAAAATTGCCAGTCAGTTCGCCCTTCTGGAAAACCCAGCTTAAAGTGTGTTTTGGAATATAGCAGCTGCTTTCTAGGTGGTCCAAGCGGGTCTTTAGCTGGTCCAAGCCAGCTTCAAAACGTGCCACCTTACTAAAGCGCTAATATATGAGCTAAAGATGTAGCTATTTTCCAGCATAGCTAGTATCTTTCACACATACTATATTGTGTGTGTCTGAGGTGAAAGTGAAATTAGGTTTCTGTCATTGCCATATATCTCGCAACGCCACAGGTAAAGATATTTCAGGATTGTTATTATATTCCAGAGGCCTAACTCCAATATTAACACCTACTTCAGCTTTCTGCCTGACACCCAGTACACACACACACACACATGTATAACCCCACTTGTTTGTATATGCACATTAAACTCATAGACAAGATACACATACCCTCCTTCAATCACCCTCCACAACTGCACTGTAATTCTTTCACCAAGCGACAGGACAACTGGAAGCTCAGGGCGCAATATTTTACAGCTGCCTTTTATTGCATCTCCTCCCCTGCCAGTCTTACCCCCGTCAGCAATAAAACACTCCATAATAAAAGCCCCTCTCCCTTAGCGCCTGCCACACCACCACCGCGGATAATCCTGGCGGATCACGGCACTCTGCCCGCGCATAGCTGCCAGTGCTGTCGCTCGGCTAACCCGACATCTCTTTCAGCTGGGTTATTATAATGTTCGCTCCTTTATTGCGGCGAGCGTCAATTGAAAAGAGCAGCGCTGCCCTGAAAATCCAGGCGTACAAGCCGTTAACACAAGCCAGGCCCCAAATGGGCCCTGGGAGTTATTCATCATCGGTTCTCTCAGACAAAGGCCTGACTTACCTTCATATTTCTGAACAAAAGCGATATGCACTCAATAAAGGGAATATTACAGCGGTGCAGTGGAGGAGATAAAATATGCCCATACAAAGACATACAAAGCCTGCTCAGGGATGTGGATAGATAGCAAAACCTGAAGCTACTTAATTAGCCATGCTAAACCAGAGAGGTTCGGACGGTTTTGTTATCAAGGCACGGCGCAGACTGGACACAAACTCAAGACTCCCATATAAGCACAGCTTAATGCGTCTAATGACATCACTGCATAATAATTAGTAGGTTTGTATAATATAGTTTTGCGTCAGTTTCACTGCATATCATGTTTTCCACAGAACTGAAATATTTCTGTACATATAACGTTAGGTATGGTGTTATAATGACATCATTTGCTTGAATGGATTTTCAATACATCTCTGGACTGTCTGCTGCAGTTTAAAAGAGCTTCATGTTTTAGCTAAGCACATGGTTGTATCAGAGCACTGCAGGCACCCTGCTCTTGTTAGAAGTGAAGCACTTCTGGCTGTGAAGCCTGCCTGCACTAAATTAGTTCTCCTTTGGAAAAGAGGCCAATGTATGAAGCAACCACTGAGCACCGCACTGCGATGCCAAACTCTGCTGCTGCAGAACACCAAATGCTCTCTGTGAGCAATTAAACACACATTTAGATATCCAGGCTCAAATTTAAATTACAATATAATTTGGATGTCTACTTGTTCATTTTCACATTCATGGGGTCAAACTACTCTAATATGTCTCTTACCACTTAAAAATGTACCTGAGGGCCACTACACTATCGCTCAAAAGTTTTAAAAATGTTTTTGAAAGAAGTCCAGTATGCTCTCCATGGCTACATTTATTTGATCAAAAGTACAGTTATAATTTTAAATAATAGTTTTTTTTTTTTTTGCATTTGAAAAGGAAAAAGAGCAATTATTTTAGGAAGGTGACGATATTCAAAAATGTAATTTGCTGTGACAGCAAAGCTGAATTCTGAACAGCCATCACTCGTCTTCTGATTTGCTGCTCAAGAAACATTTCTTATTATTATCAATGTTGAAAACAGTCACGCTTAATATTTTTGTGGAAACTGTGTTTTTTCAGGATTCTTTGATGAATAGAAAGTACAAAAAAACTGTCCATTTATAAATTTTAATATATATAAATTTTAAATAGAAATCTTTTTGAAAAAAACAAAACTGTTACGTTTAATCCTTGCTGAATAAAAGTATATATATAAAAAATTAAATAAAAAATCGTACTGACCCCAAAACCTTTGAGCGTTAGTGTAACTTGCTTTTATCTACTGTGATAATGTAACGCAGAGAACAGAGCATTAACATAATTAGTCATTAATTATTAATACATTTGGGGGTAAGGGTAATTAATAGGTTCAGATTTTGAGTATGCATAATTAAATATCTAATAAAATACAACACTGTATTCAATAAATAAAAAAATTCTGTAATATCAACCAATATGTGATAATGTAAGCACTATCCAATTATGAAAGCATGTTCTAATTCTGCAGTTTTATTATGAATTCCACTGGTGCAGAATTCAGGGCCTAGTTATGACCATTTGACTGTAGAAGAGTACATTTCTGATATCTTAAGTACCATACAAATATTTTTCCACTTGTATCCATGCCCCCTTAATTTTTTTCCATAACTGATGCGTTAGCCATAATAAATCCTTTAGTGTTTCGCAGGAAGACATTTCTGTCTACACAGCTCATCTCCAAAAAAGTCATGAGCAGGATGTAGCTATTTCCACAATCCACGCCCTAATCATTGTTGTGATGAATTTAAAAAACACAAGTCATCTGATGTGGTGTATGAGGAGCTTTATTGTGCTCACAGTTCACTCACTATTTATGACACAGGATGTTCCATCTGGCCGGGTTTCCTGTAAGGGCTCTTTCAGGATGTGCTCCCTGGATCTGCTTACACTTCTCCGGGACATCTGTAAGGCACTTCTGGGTGTAATACGGAACCTCTTCCTGAGCTCAAAGGGGCTTCTGCTTTTCCCATTATATGAACATGCTGGAGAGTCTGTTGACAGTCATTACCCCCCATGCTGCGTGAGAGCTTTCCATAACATGCTAATTGTCTGTTTGGGTTAACATTTGGCTCTCACTGCCGTTTTGTTCTTAGCGAGGTGTGTAATATAAGACTCATTTAGTCAGAATAAAGTACTAGTTCCAGCATAGTGAAAGAGAAACGGAAAAGTCGCTTCAGATGAAAGCATCAGACAATTCCAAAAAGTATAAAATATTGCAAAAAATAAAATCATACAATTTCATAAAATACTATCTGACATCTTGCACAAAATTCAGACAGTTTTTTTTTTTGCAATTATATTTTGTGTCTTTTTTTGGAAGGGTGGGGGGGGGGGGGGTAATGGTGTACATTATGGAAGCAGTAATTCATCAAGTGATGGAGAAGAGCACTATATTCAAGTGCATGAGCACTTTCTGATTTACATAATTCTTTCAGTAAATTGGGTGCTAAACAACACAGTGTGTGCAAATACACTGCCCTGTCAGTAGACAATGCATTCAATGGACACGATGAAATTCTGGATTACAAGGTTTCCTTCTTTTAACGAATGCGCAGAAGTGCTGTGGGCTGACATTTGTCAATTACAGGGCAGGAGTTGTTTTTCCAGCGCTGCCTCACAGATTAGTCCCACATGCCTGCACTCTCGGTCTCTATTGAATCGGTTGTCTTTAATGGCAGCGGGGGGAGATTGAAGGGCTCTGTGTGCGATTTGTCCCGTCGTTGTGGAGCAGATGGTGGATATCAGTGTCAGGCTTTGAGTGGCGAGTGGCTCAGGGAACAGGAAATGGCACGGCCGAGGGCCAGATCTAAGGCAGCGTGAAAGCGCCATTCGTCACACATTTCCATGGCAGCGTCACTCATTAGCATTACCTGGATGTGCATGATAGGGGTTGATGGGCGAACAGGGAACAGGGGACGTTTATGCGTCATTAGGAACATACCAAGGGATGGACAGAGGGGAGGATGTGTCAACATAGACAAAAATAGCATTTGTTTTATATTATAAAGATATGCTAATTTTTTTTAAATCCACTTGTGCACTGGGTTTGTGCACTTTCTATCTGAAGGCGGTAAAGACAACGATTTTGTTAAAGCAGGAATGCACAAACACAAAGAGACACACACAGACACGCACACACACAAAGATAAGGATAAAGAACAAGAAGTGGTAAGATAAGCTGGACAAAGAAGTGAAAGGTAAACATCCTGTCTACGTGCTTTGAGTTTGAATGTGTTTTCATCTCACACTGATCACAGAGCACAATATCCCACTATAGCGTTATTGATAACAGAAACAGAAAAAGTTCCTGAGAGAAAAAGGAACCCTCTTAAAGAACCATTCTTCTTTGAAAAGCATTATTTACATCAATAATCATTGAAAGTTATTATTTACTTACCCTCATATACTTTCACTCAAAAGTTCGTGGTCAGTATGATGCATTTATTTTTCAATTGATAAAAAAAGTATAGTAAAGATATTCATTATGTTGCCAAGATATCCATTTCAAATAAACGCTGTTCCTGAATGCTGAATTTTTTTGATCACGGTTTCCACAAAAATATTAATCAGCAACTGTTTTCAACATTGATATAATACTGTATTTTCCAGACTATAAGTCACACTTTTTTTAATTGTTTGACTGGTCCTGCGACTTATAGTCAGGTGCGACTTACATATCAAAAATAATTCATACTGACTGAGATGAACCAAGAGAAAACATTACCGTCTACAGCCGCGAGAGGGCGACAGTGATGCAACTTAGGCCCAATCCCAATTCTACCCCTTTCCCCTTCGTCTACCCCTAACCCTTCGCCTTCCCCTTCCCCTTTACCCTTGAAACAGAGTGGCAAGGCGTAGGGGTGAAAATATTCCCCTAAGAAATGGGACACCACTACTACACCGTTACACGTCATTATACGTCGTCGCCTACGTCACAGGAGATGCGCCGATGTTTATCACAAACTTCCAAGATGCACAGGACTTGTTTTCTGTGGTGTTGTATTAACACGTTGGAGGTACAGACCTATGTTTGTCCTATTTTGACCTATTTATTTATTTACTGTGTGAAACTGTGTGAAATACGACATTGTGTGGCGTTCATGTGCGTTCAACTCATAAATACGATCTTTACGAGATGACTTGAACACACCAATAGCTTGTGTGCTTTGTTCGGGGGAGAAGAGATTTTTTTACAAACGTTTCTTTGAAGGAACTGACCGTAAATATGAACACAAGATTGAATGTAACAAAGCAAATCATTATTTGTCGTTAAAATACTTATTAAAGTCAACAATTCTTACATTTATGGTCTAATTTTTTGATTGGGCACCCATTTTGCGTCTGTAGCCGGTGTATGCAGTGACACTTCTCATACCCCTTCGTTTGAAGTGTGGTCCCGAAAAATCTTCGTTTGAAGGGCTATCTGGCCCTTCCCCTTAGCCCTTCACCTCCAACCAAAAGAGAATCGAGACAGCCCTACCCCTCCACGTGCACGAGCAAAACAGAGGGGAAGGGGTAAGTGAAGGGGTAAGGGGTAGAATTGGGATTGGCCCTTATACTCTGGAGCGACTTATAGTCCGGAAAATACGGGTAAGCAGCAAATCACATCAGCATATTAGAATGAATTCTGAAAGATCATGTGACACTGAAGACTGGAGTAATGATTCAGCTTTGCCTCTTTAAAATTTGTATTTTTTTTAAATATATTAAAATAGAAAACAGTTTATTAAATTTTAATATTTCACAATATAATTTTTTACTGGATTTTTTTGATCAAATAAATGCAGCCTTGGTGAGTGTAAGAAATTTTTAAATGTAACAACCCCAAACTTTTAAAGTGTAGTGTAGTCATATGCACTACTACGTTTTATATTTGTTTTTTTAAGTATTTTGGGGGCTTAAGACAAATCAGCTGCATTAAAACTCTTCAGAAATTCTCATAAATTACTTAGAAGAAAATAAAAATATATATTTTTTGGGAGTGACATGAGGATGAGTGAATAATGACTGAATTTGAATCTTTGAACGAACTATCCCTCACAGGTTGATCTTATAAGGTCAGTGATTAAGGTATCAGATGGGGGCAGAAGAGAGCGATCGTAGATCACCATAAAAGAGCAACATCCAACACCTCGCAGGAGTTCACACGCAGGGGCATCAACTCAACAGTTCGTGTTGGACAAATACTAGCGGGGAGGTGCTGCTTCTTGCCAGAACACCTTCTGCTAGCATCACGCTAGTGTCAGTCAGCTTTAATTAGTCGGAGTTGATGTTAGCCCACCGGGAATTCACTCCCAGCAGGTGAACTTGGCAGCGAGGCAGAGCAACATAACGACCTTGTGAGAATGTATCTGATAAATCTACCATTTATCCTTCGACTGTAAATTCATTTGCCACAAATTAGCATGTAGCTGTGTGCCACTTCCGAGGTCTCCATTGTTGTTATTGACTTGGTTGATGAGGGAGGAAATTATAGTTCTCTGTTGATCTTGGATCCGTTTCAGTGACAGCTCACCTGTTATCTACTGCCACCACCTCATAGGTCAGAGAATGTGGGAGTTCAGCCAATCCGTCCCAGGCGGGTACATCGTGCTCCATTCTTTCTTTAAGCTCATTAAAGCGCTCGTCTGTTACCCTCTCTCTCTCTCTCCACGTCTATACCACACGCCCTTAAAAATCCATCTCCTGCTTTCTCTCTTCCAAATACCTGTGCTTAGCTCGATCCGATGACAGGAGCAAATAGTGAAGCGCAGTTAAAATGGCCCCAAGCCCCTGCAGCCTTAACCGCAGTCCCTCAACATCAAATAGACATCCAAAGCACACTTGAAGCCCTGCTAATGCGAGCCAATTGAAGTCTCAAGACCTGCGCCAGGCCGCGCAGTATCGCTTCCCCTTGGCAGTCATCTCTGTGGTTAATCTGATCACAGTGCAGTGTTAACACCACATGGCCTGGCCCTGGAGCCTGCTCTAAATGAGGTTACATCCCAAGCAATACCTTGATGAATAATTAAAAGGCCAGACATAGAACTTGAAGTGACTTAGCCAACGACCCTGGGGTCTAATCACATGGGTCAGGCCATATTTGGTCATCTATCCAATGCCATCGCTTACTCTATTTTTCATGTGCCCTCGTTCTTTCTCTTTCTCTTTCTCTCTATCGCTCGCACACACACGTTGTGTTTTCATGTTTTATGGGGACTTTCCATAGACATCATGATTTTTATACTGTACAAACTGTATATGATCTCCCCTTACACTAACCCTACCCCTAAACTTACCAATCACAGAAAACCCATTTACATTTTCAAAAAACATGACTTAGTATGATTTATAAGCTGGTTTCCTAATGGGAGCCAAAAACTGTCCCCACAAGGACAAGGATGATCTTTGTGGGGACATTTTGTCCCCATAGTGTAGGGTTTACCAGGTCTCTCTCTCTCTCTCTCTCACACACACGCACGCACGTACGGTTTGTTGGTCATCTTCCAGAACTGACAGTGAGCATGATGGTCATGTTATTCTCCTTCGGGCTCACAGCGAGACAGCTGCTGGCAACTGTTAGTTAAAACAATCTGCCGTTATAAACAGTGAAAGTGTGTCTTTGACGTTGATCATTATGCATTTTCTGCCACAGCATTTCAGACACACACACACACACACACCCTTTTTGCAAGCTGAATTTAAAAACCCGAGGGTGCAATTTTGAATTGGCATGATGCGTATGCTGTGATGGATAATATTTTATATACTTATTCAAATATGGCATGAGTTGACATTCTATCTTTTCTTTGCTCACTTTACAGTTTTCCCTAATATTTGCAACGTTTCAGTTAGACTGCTCATAACACAAAAAATAAAACTAGCTTTCAAGAGCAAATTGAATGTACCAAAGTAAACAAATGTTAATCTGTAAACAACACAGGTCCTCCAAGTGTCTGCAGCACAGCATCTAATCAGCGAGTCGACGTGTCACAGATGAGCGAAAACATGAATATTATACCTGCGTACACCAGCATTACAACACTGCACTGACAGACATGACTTCCACAGGTCCACATCTTTGCAGTGTGAAACATTTTTACAGAAGGTTTAATATTCAGATTATTTGAATGTATTGAGACAATCTTCAAAGATCTTTTATAATACTATTTCCTGAATTTGGAGGGAAAGTTCACTATCAATTAATTGAACTACTGACACAGCTTACCCCAAATTGCTTCATTCAATAATTTATTGCTAGTCTTTAGATGAACGAATTACATTATACATTGCCAATTTATATACATGCATGATATATTTTTAGACCTGTACAATTTTGCATTGACATAAAGCTCTCGTTCTGTGACACCTACAATTCAAAGCAATTGCACACACTAAAAATATAAATACCAGAGCAGAAAAACAATATTTTCTCAGTTGCATTTACTGTTATAAAAATACTTAAACAAAGACTTGCATATAAATCCAGTGTGACAGCAGTTCTCTTTCACCACAGACTGAGAGCCATTAGAGACATCTTTGTATATGCCAAAGTGCCAAAGGCCTTCATCCATATCTAAGCATCAGTTTAGAAAAGCCAACATACGACATGAATGATTCCAGATAAAAGAGATTAAAGAAAAGGTTTGTCGTTTTCCATGCAGTCTCACTGACAGAGACATGAGGCACGGTGACCTTCTGAATCTAATTTACAAACATAAAAGATATTGCACTGCCACTGAAGTATCAAAGGACTCTGAGAGAGCGGGAAAAATGTTTGACTGCTCAATGCAGAAAAAATGCTTGACTGCTCAATGGTTCTCAGCGAGCATGACGTGTCAAGGTTGAAAATGATGAAGAATATGAAGGCAGGGATTAGATGGGGAAATTGTTCCTCAATTTACTGACTGCTAGTGATACATGTCATGCCCACATCCACGTGGCAGCTGGGAAACTGGGAGAGAGGGAGGAGAAGGGCCTTTTGATGGTCACGCAATTTCAGATTTTTATTTGCCTGTGAGTGCAAAACCCAGCACCTGCCCTCAAATTACCTCATTCTCTCCTTCAATGACTAAAGGGATCAAAAATATCTGGAGTGAGGGACATTTATTCTCTTTAGAAAGGGCTTTAGAAACTCAGGATGTTCAGTTTTTAAAACAGCGACTATGAGATTGTTTTCATTTCCTCAAACCCTGAGCAGGGCTCATGACCCCAAAGGAAAAAAAGCGGGCACCCTCACTTTAAAAATAAATAAAGCTGATAAAAGGCAGACCCAGGGTTGAATTAATCCATTAAATCATACTATGTGCCCCTCTTCTTGCAACATTCTTACACGCAATATTTTCACAAGGCCGACCAAGAAGTAAGTAGACTATAAACGGTTATTCATAAACGAACAGAAACACTTTACACAGTTTTTACACGGTTCCTCTGAATTAGAGCTATTACGCGTAAAAAAAAAACCCACCATAAACATGACATAAAAATCGGTTGAAGTGTAAATAAAAAAAGAAACCTGGATGGAAATTGCACAGTGCTGGTTTAATAGCCCTGCCCATCAAACAGAGTCAAGCCTGCTGTGATCTCCGTGAGTGCTTGACACCTGTGACGCATGTGCCACTTTTGTTTATCCAGAGATGGCAGAATAAACATGTGTCCTCCCTGGAGATGTATGGTAATTTTACCTCCCCCCCCCCCCCCCCCCACCCCCCACCCCCCCAACGCTGGGCCGAAACATCAACATTAATCATTCTCTCAATGAGACAGAGAGAACATTTGTAGACATAAGGCCAGTCGAGTTAGCCAAGACAAACCTCTCATATCCTAAAAATGCCAAGAGCCCCGCTCTTATGCCAAAAACCACAGCAGGCCTTAGGTGGTTGGAGAAATCTTTCAATGAAAATGTTTACATGAAGAAAACCCTTTTTTTCTTCCGTATAAAGTCGAGTTCGGGCAAAAGCCACACTGACACACATTGTGAGGGTCATAAGTATAGCAACCTGCTGACAAACATGCTGTAGACTGAAAGTGAGGCCATCTTTAGCAGAGGACCTCAGTGCATTCATTTCACTCACGCTCTTGACTTACTTAATGGAAACGTGTAATTTGTCTCGATGTGTTTTTACTCTGCCACACACGTACAAATACATATGCTGAACATACTGGAACAGCCTCATTTCAGATAATTCAAACATTACACAGTCAACAAGACCTAACAGACCACATCTTAACCCCAAACAGTTCTTTCTGACAGACAAAACAGCCATTGTGGTTCAGTTTCACATTCCTCACAGGGCCAGTAAAGACGTCTGGGATGAAGGCCTTGACAGGGAAGCCAAACGATGCAGTCTAAGGAATGTATTCATGATGATAAAATGCATTGTGATGAGGAAATTCATAATATAGTGAAGATGTAAGAATGTTGCTGTGTAACAATCAGTCATGTGTGTCCTTTATGACCATTTTGTATAAAAAAACAAATGTCTATGGAATTCTATGGCATAACAGTTTAAAAAGTTTGTGGTCGGTATCATTCGGTAAGGTTTTTGGTAAGGTCAGTGAAGTTTTTGAAAGAAGATTTTTATGTTTATGTTTACAAAGGCTGGGTGTTATATTTTATTATATTTATTCCTGAGATGGTAAAGCTGATCTTTTTATTAAGTGTTATTTAGTATCACATGATCCCACATGAAATCATTATAATATGCTGATTTGGTGCTCACATTTACTATTGTTATCACTGTTGAAAATGACCGTGCTGATTAATTTAGCTGTGGAAACTGACAATATTTTTCAGAATTCTTTAATGATTAGAAAGTTCAAAAGAACTGCATTTATTTGAAATATATATATTTTTTCTACATAAATATATTTACCATCACTTTTGATAAATTTAAAGCATTCTATCGGAATAAAAGTATTAATTTCTTTAATAAAAAATCAGCTAAAAGTTTATTATGTCAACATTTAGCACTACGCCAATAGCATCTACTAAAAGCCACAAAATCTCCTTTCTCTTTTTTTGGGAGCAATTTAAAGTAAAAAAAGTTGAAGATACAATATCGCAGACAAATCAAAAAAAGCTAAAGATTTGTACACTAAGTGCAAATAATAGTGCAAATAGCAATAGCTGCTATTTACATCAAGTTTAAATGCCAATATATTCTAGTCATACTAAGTGAAAATAGCAGCATTTTCTTAGCGATATGCTATTTTTAAGTGAAAATAGCGATATATTCTTTTACACTGTGTAAGAATAGCTGTATTTTTTTTGCAATAGGCTGAGTGTATAGTAGTTAGATGCTATTTACGCAAAAATAGTGGCAGATAGTATTTGCACCTCAATGTTGTTGTACATTAAGCGGTATAATAATAACACAGAGTGCAAATAATTTTGTTTATTAAAATTATTAAATGGATGACGCCTTATTGTAGGCAATAAAGTCCTCCCTACACATCCCCTAACTCTAACCCTAACTCTAAACACACGTTAGACACTTTATTTCCACCTTTCAAATATTTTTCAAATTTGTATTTAAAATAAATGGCTTTCTGATCTGATATGTGATAGGAAAAGGGAGATTCAAACTCTGGTCGAATCGAGTCAAAACTTTCTGTCACACGCCTTACCCCTAAACTATTGCTAATGTTGAGAATCTAGCGTCTTCCTTCATTTTGTCTGGCCCAACCAGACGTCAGTGGGCGGAGTTAGTGTAAATAGCCTCTGCCAACAAGGCGGGCTATTTGCACTTAGTGTAAATAGACACCCCGAATAAGGTGCCAGATAATATGTGATTCACTACATTTGTTCCATATCCAGCCTACCAAATACAGTCACTTTATTTGCTTACACAGGCCAAAGTTTGTTTCTTCCCCTGTGTGTGCCTGTGTGTTTATGTGTGGATTGTGTTTTGCCTGGGGCTCAGCCATGTCTGGACCTGCGTACAGAAGGGAGCTGCCACAGCGGAATAATGAAGAGCTCTATGGAGGTGACAGAACGGGTAGCAGGTATGCCGTTGAACTCAGCCCAAACCATCTGATCAATTGTGCTCTCTGTCACACACATAGACAAACGTGTACACTTTCACACACACCTACTGCACAGGCATATTTATAGTGCACCGACAGAGCTGCAGACAGATGTCACCTTCAAGCAACAATCTCCAGGGTGAAAAAAACAGCGTGTGCACATATACAGCTCACCGGGAAACTGCAGATTGTGCAGACAACAAACAAATCAGAACATGAGAACTAAATCAACCCACATATAATTCAGCTTGATTGTGCCTGGTAGGCTCAGATAAACATGCATGCATGCTTTAAGGCCAGCGGTTCTCTCTCCAGTGAGAGATTTTTTTTGTTTATAATGTATGAGTGACCGGGGACAGTGGTTGAGCTGTCAGGCCTTATAAGCTGAAGGTTGACATTTATCTTCCCACACAGGAGAAGGGGGCTGAGGGCTCAGGAAGTGATTTTCACTAAAGGCCCTATATACTCACAGCGAAGTTCTTTTTCGTTCTTCGTTTAGGGGTAAAACGAAGTTCGAAATACGTGACATTTAGATGAATATGTAAATATGTGCTGCATGCTTTCCTCACAATAACAAAATAAACACACAACAAAACTGAGTAAACAGCAAGCATATTAATAAAGCATAAGAAAAGCATCTGAACGGCAATGTGGATATGTTTGTTTTTCACAAGCTCTGCAATTCGGCACTCAGGTAAAGTCACGACACGTTTGTTTATATAGCACTTTATACAATAGATTGCTTTAAATCTAGCAGCATTACCATATTAAACATGAAAAACAGTGTCACTGTGTCGTTTTATCAGAAGTACAACTTCATTTTCTACTACAAAGCAGCTCTCCAGTGTGTTCATGTTTTCACTCTCAGACGTCTGACCTCAACGGACTAGAACAGGAGAAATGAAGCGGAAAATTTTTCCACGTGAAAGAAGGCGGAGCCTCAGCACACACCTACCTAGTACATAATTGCCACGGACCAATGGTAGTACAAAGGTGTTTACCATCTGGAGCAAACTTTTTCCATAAAGGTTCGTACTCCCAAAACGAACTCCAAAAGAAGTTTGGCCTGATTTTGTTCGAAATGACGTTACATCAGTTTTTTTTTTCGATTTCGCGGAAAAGTATATTGGGACCTTAACTCTTTTGCTGTTGTGTAATTTCTTATTTATGCCACAGAGAAAAAAGGAATTGTGACTTTATATAATCACAAATCTGACTTTTTCTAGCAATTTTAAGGGGGAAAAAATTGGAACTGCAAAATGTAAACTCAGAATTCCGAGTAAAAAGTAAGAATGGCTAGATGTAAACTCGCTATTACAAGTTTATATTTTGGAATTGCAAGATATAATCCGCAATTGTGAGGAAACACATCTGAATTGTGAGATAAAAAGTTGTGATTGCTTTTAATTAAACAAGCTTCCATAGTTTCTCCTCTAAACACAACCCTGCAGTGGAGTGATAAAGAGGAATGGTACCCAGAGTGAAACAGTGGAAGACAAGGAGAGAGAGAGAGAGAGAGAGAGAGAGAGAGAGAGAGAGAGAGAGAGAGAGAGAGAGAGAAGAGAGAGAGAGAGAGAGAGAGAGAGAGAGAGAGAGAGAGAGAGAGAGAGAGAGAAAGGGGAGGGCCGCGGTTCTCGCCCTTGAAGCAGAAACACCCCTTTATAGACATGACATGGTGTCGTAATACATCAATACTAAAACGCGGCACCGCAGTACAACACCCGCCAACCACCCCTCCAGATCCTTAATAATTCATACTGACGGTAATGCAGCGGGACAAAAGATGTCATCCTTTCTCATTTGATGTCATCAATAAGAAATGGCATTCAATCCTACTTTACGTCTTTAAAGGGAATATTCAGTAAACAAAGCTTGACATTCGGTGACAAGGGGAATTTGGATCGAAAATCATCTCTGGTTGTCGTGTATTAAACCGAACCGTACAAAACTGTACAAAAGCAAACAACAAGTAAAAAGAATAGTGCAATCCCACTGCAGATCACGGGTTCTAATTGTGTGTGTCTAATGTGCAGTGGGCAACTATGCTCATCTGCCCACATAACTGCAGCCTGGGAGCGAGACGAAATGTGACCCTGCCATTCTCAATGTGTTGACAGTGCTTTAATTCAACATGATACCAGACACCCGCAGTCTGCCCTGGCCTGCTAGAACGGCTGCTAGTTTTATACTCTCAGAGGCACTTAAAATACACAAACACTGCTCAGGACCACAAGGGAGGGGGGGCGGAAAAAAACGCTTAGCTCTGAAGCTACTTACATATTCGCATGTTGGCATTTCCAGGAAGTTTGTAATATCGAGTGTTGCCTTTTTATATGCGGTCGCATGCCAAAGTGGAACGGAGTCATTGTGAAGCTGAAACAGTAAAGCAAACATTTAGAACGGCGAGCTAGAAACAGCGTTGACATGTCCGACATGTGACCCGCTACTAAAAAAATATTTAAAAGTTTTTGCTCTAATTATTAAGTCACATCATATTAATTGAGAGTCGAAGTAGAATATATTTACTTTTAAGAAAAAGTGTTTTTTAATTATACTTTTAAAAACACTTTACATTAAGGTTTGTTAACATTTTGTTCTAAGAATCAGTTTGTTTTGTATTTATTTATCTAGGCTAATCCTACTTTATACACTATTGTTCTTAGGCACGCCGAAAGAACACCATAGACACAGTACAATCAACATGGGAAGATCTCACAGTAAAACAAGCAGCTGTGAGAAATATGATACACCGGTGTTTTGCCAGATGAGTTTATCTACAGTAGGTATCATCTTTATACTCTTTAATTCCTTTTATAACTGTTTTATTTTCCTTGCTTTTATTTTGTGATTATTTTAATTCCTTTCTGTTTAAAGCGCTTTGAATTACCATAGTGTACGAAATGTGCTATAAACTTGCCTTGCCTATCGTTCATTTTTAATTCAAATGTTTTTATAACTAATGTTAGTTTATATTTTATTAATTTGAATATTTATTCATTTATACTAACTTGTAAGCATTTTATTCATTAATTTATTATTTATACTGAATTCTAAACTTTAAAAAGCATTATATACACTCTTATGCTCAAATCTGCATTTATTTGATAAAAAATACAGTAATATTGTGAAATTATTACAAATTAAAATAAACTGTTTTCAAATTTAATATATTTTAAAATGCCATTTATTCCTGCAATAGCAAGGCTGAATCTTTCTTTTAAAAAAACTTAACATTTGAATTGTAGTGAAGAATTTAACATTAATCACGATTAATAAATGCTCTACAAGCAGCATCTATACACTTTTCCTTATACATTAAATTAATTAATATTTATATTCTGTTGACAAAACAGGTCTAATGCAATGGTTTTTGCGTCAAGTGCCTATATATAAAGGGTGAAGGCTGTTCCTGCCAATGCAGGCTTCTTTTACAGTTCACAGGCAGGCAGAGCAGACACACAATCCCCTCGCTGATGGCCAGCACTGACTTCAGCTGCTCAGAGCCCTCTGCTATCACACACTGAGAGAGGGAGAGAAGAAGAGGTGACAACAGTGCCCTGCTGTGAAAGACAAGGACTCCCCATGTACCCTGAGAGCTTGGTTTTCAGCACCCTCAAGCCCTGCCCCTTCGTCCTCATGCCACCTCTACAGCTCAGCAAGAGTCCATTACTCATGCGATGGCAGAGATGAGCAGATAGTGCTTAGGACTGTCTCCAGATGGGCCAACTAACGGTGCTCTATAGTTTACTATAGTATTCGCTTTGATCATCCTGACCATGTCAACTTCAGAAAGTGAATGTGGTGAGACTGATGATAACGTAAATGACACATGAACTTCTGACAGATTTTTCATTTTTGGATAAACGATCACTTTTTTTTTTACTCACCCTCAAAACCTGTGAGTATTTATAGAGTGAAACAGTCAGTAAAAACATTCATTTTCTCCATAGGGAAACTTTGAAGACAAACCTGTTGTGAGCTCCGAGGTTGTTAATTGATGGTGTATGCTTATGCTGAAGCCATCTGTTCACATTATTTCAACGTATTTTTCTAAATAATCATGTTTAACAGAGGAATTTGGGAATTACACAATATCTTGTACAGAAATATCCACCAGTCAGGGAGTAATGGACAAGCAAATCGCACCAAATTTGTAAATATATGCATATTTTGCAATAAACTTAAAATGTACTGATTCTATAGATATATATTTAACAACTTTAGTTTAAATGAACAGTTTTATATTTCACCATATTTGATTATTACAGTCATATCTGACAGTCTTGTACGTGTCTTTTTCCCCGATTTGCAAATAGTACAGTCAACTTGGATGTTTAAATCATTTTAACTTAAATTCCATTAAAAACAAAAACATGAGTTGAATCTTGGATAACTTAAGTTTTTACATTACTTTAACTTTTAACAAATTTTCTACTTTTTTACATGTTGTCATAACATATGTGTTAGCTGGTTGGCTTGGTTCATATCTTATAACTCTTGAACACTTAAAAAAAAAAAAAAAAAAAACTATTGAAAAGAACAATGGAAAAAACTATACCACTGAAAAACAACAACGCGGACAGTAAAAAAAAACCCAAAGTGGACGGACACTAATGCACTCTATTCTCTGCAACACAAAAGCAGTGACGACGAAATTGGAATGGGATGGACTAACACACATTAATAATTTATTAATTGCTAATAATTTGCTACTTCAAGGTGATGGATCATCGCCGTTCCCTCTCCAATTAAACCTCTCCAAACGGGCAACTCACCATCAGAAAATAAAATCAGCATGCACATCATTATGCGCCACATTTATAGTAATGGAGTTCAAAGTTCCCTGACCTTCTCTTAACACTTACGTAACTGGATATCAAAATCAGTTGCATGACACCTCGTCTAATATTTTTACCTATAAATACCTTCCTTAGCCCACACAGCAGATGCAAATATAGCCATTGCTGGGAAAATTGTGCAATCTCACTGGAAAGTTCAGCCCATTAATTAGTGTGTAGTGAAGTCTGGCTCTTTTAGAGGCTGTGTGCTCTGACAGAACCGCAGCCCACATGCTGACACGCTATGATGATTTCACATCAACACATTTACGGTCGTGCTGCCCTCCCGAACACGAGATTGAGTGGGCAGGGTCATTAGAACAGACCGCAACAGATAGAAATAACAGGCCTGAGTGTGTGTGTGAGTGCAGGACCTCTATCCACAGGAGGCTGACCTTACTCCTTAATGAAAGGAAAAAGAACGCACTGCGACGGTGCAGGACAGAGATCCAGTTTCAGGAAAAAAATCTGCTTGCATCTGTCAGAATAGAAGGCAGCTGAAGGGGACTGCATCCAGCATGAAAACAAGATTCCCATTACAATGCACAGCATTTAGTGAGCGGACCAGTGAATGGCCTCTCAGTAATCCTGGCCCGCTCTCTGCAAAGCACTCTCATTAGTATCAAGGGACTCAATATTTGCAACCCTAGTTTAATGCTGTTTATATTTACACTTACAACGTGGACGGCTGCCAATTCACGCGCCGGACCATTTCATCTGGCTCGCTTTTCTCTGCTTTTTTAAACTCTCCATTCACGTGGCATTAAACACTCGTAATAATCTGTCTTAAGCAAGCTATTTACAGAGAGGAGGGGTACATTACAATGATGCACTGGAAAGTTTCGCTAGAATACACTGTTCTGGAGTGGAGTTTTAAAATATACTCGCACGAAAATGACAGGGAAAGTGAATTAGGGTGCACTCTGTTTCTGTGCTATTAAAGGGACAGTTCACCCAAAAATGAAAATTATTTTACTTGCCCGATCCAAAACTTTATGCATTTTTAAGGATGTTTATGTTTTTTGGCCCAAAGCACCATGTGAATATGCAATCCACAATGGATTTTCACAGGTGTTTTACCCATATTTTGAATTATGCATTGATTGTGTCGGTTTTTTTAACGTTGAAGGTATGTCCATAAACTTAACAGAAGAATGTTTTTCTATAGATTTTTACACTATTTGTTCACTGTAGAAATTAAATATAGGTTCATCTTTGTAAAAGCTGTATTTTTTATATTTTGTTAACATTATTATTTTTTTTTTTTTTTTTTTTTTTAGTTTATTTGACAGGGACCATGCACAGTTCGAGCCCTGTACCAGAGTTAGCTATACAGCTAATTTGCATCTGTGGTCCCTGGGTAAGGAAGATAAAAATACAATATGGACAATACAGACAGTACTATCAAAACAGATAAAAACTTAGCAACAGACAACATGTGACAGCATTACTCACATATAACCCAAAATACAGATATACATTCCATGTTATAAAAATACGATCAATGATCACATAATTGATTGATTAATGACCTAGACAACAGCATCAATATTAGGCTGCTGTCACTTTAAGACCAACACATGTACTGACACACATCCGGTTTCTTACTCAACTGTTCAGCGTTTACTTATTAATGACATAACAGAGAATACTTGCTGAGACGGGTATTTTGACATAATTTTGAGTGTGTGTGTCCGTTCAAGTCCAAGAAAACGTGGAAGAGGAATCAATTCAGTGTTCGAGCGCTGTCTGAAAACGCTTCTCTCTCTCTCTGCCTGTGCAGAGAGTCCAGATTTGTGTAAATTGGCAAGAAAAAACACGTCCAAATGATAAACTTTCACTCTATGATGATTAAACTTAACCATGCATGCCGAACCGCGGGGCACTGGTCCGTACGGATCACGTTTCAATTGCGATCCATTGCACCCCTAATAATTAATGAACACACTCATCATCATGATTCCTATCATACCAGAGATGGAGAAAAATCCTACTCCAGTAAGTAAACGTGTCCCTGTCCCCATAAACGTTGGTACTCAAAAGCGCTTCCCTACACGTTTTCTGCTGCGCACCAGTTATGTGCACCCCTGATCATAATGGCAATAAGACCTGCTCACTCCACATGGAAAAGTTAACCCTTTATCTCTCTAATGGAAGAGATTGACCATAAAGTCGCCCTCATTTATATATCACGCTATGTAAAAAAAGAAAAACAATGTATACATGCACTCGGAATCCATTTCCACCAACCAGGCCGGCCCCTCCCATGGCCGTATATGAAAGCAATACCCTTCGTCTTTTATCTGCTAATGTGTCTTCCACCCCTGGGGCCTAAACAGTGGGCCATGCGTATCAGATAAAGCCAGATAAATGGACCAGGCAGACGGATGGCACCAGGTAGGCAGCCGGCTTTTACAGAGTGCCGCTGCAGGCCACAAACCAGGGCTGTAGGTTGTGATGAGGACTAATCCTCAATGAATGCAGTATGGACTGAGTCTAAGCAGCATGTGTGGTAATCTCCTCCAGTCTTTCACAGCTACTGCCAACCTCGCTCTTTGTAGTGGGTGCCAACCTGGGTGGTGAGGGGAGCTCAGAGACACTATTAAGCAGGGATGGCATCTGGGAGCTGCTCATTCCAGCACTGAGCTCCAAAGCTCAGATTTTAGCCGAGGAAATAAAGGGAACGCGGGGACGGAAAAGGGGGAGAAAGTGTCTTTTGGGCTTATTTTCGGCTTAAGTAAACAGCTTGAGTGTCATTAACATCTTACATTTGCAACAACAAATAAGACGTGGACTTGGCGTAAGGGCTTTGCGACAGGAATGCGTGACGAGATTGAGTTTCTTACACAACAAATCAACAAAATCCTGATTTACAAATGCACTTCAGTCTCTGGTGATCTTCCAACCTGAGATCAAATCAGGCCTTGAAAAGTCTACAGCAAATCTAATTAGTTTCTCCCTCTGATCCAAAAACATAATCAGCCTATAAACGCTCTCCTCTACGCGGTGGACTTAAGTGCAGCGGGCTGCGGGAGAGATGAGTGCGATTTCTCTCTTCCTGCACGCGGTGGTTAAATTATAGACGAGGAGCCCATGAGAACAGAGTCTACCCTTCCAATCTCCTCTTCCTTCTTTCCCTCCCACAGAATGAATTAACACCCTCCGCTGCCACCTCTGATTAAAAAAGCTCATTGGAGAGAGATTTGTAATCATTTGTCTATAATGAATTCTTAGAACCCTCACCCCCAATTCTCACCTGCCACAGCCTGCAGACACACTCACAAAGGATATAGAGAGAGATGAGAAAAAAGTGAGAATAAGCTATGATATTACCATCCCTCGTATTTTTTAATATGAATTCTCGATACCACTTTTTTTCTTGCTCTTCCAGGCTTACAGCCTAGTTTTGTTTTGAGATGGCCTTTTTATAATGAAATTTCACATTCATAAGATAAAAAAATGATGTACAACCAGACAATTAATAATGTGTAGTGATGTGTAATATGCAAATTATATACAAATTAGGACTGTCAATTGTCAGCTGGATGTGTTTCCTCATTCAAAACCAGCTGGATGGAGTGCAACGGAATGAAACAGAATCTCGAAAAATAGTTGACAGTGTCTTAAATACGTCTCGTTTACGGATTGAAGCGGCAAAAAAAGCAACAAGATGTAAAGCAACAGCCAAAAGACGTGTTCATAGACCAATAATAATAATAAAAAGGCCTAGAAATGTATCCTCTGACAGATTGACAAGTTGAATAGTAGACTGTTTTGGACTGTAAGCCAGTGATAGGCTTATGTTCAAAGATACGGAAATAAAACAACAATATACTGAAAGCAACAACACTTCACAACAAGGTTCTAAACTTATTTTAATGCAATAACGAATTTATAATGAAATAATATGTGAACAAACTTGGCGATGAACAATATAATTTTTTATAAATTAAAATGAGCCTATGTGTGAATAATATCATTATAAATAATACATGAACAATTACAATTTTATTCAACTGTCAGCCCCTAACGCAAATCTTTCCAATGCTTCAGAATGTGTTAACGTCCACCGTGGCTAGCACTTACTCCTGAAGTAATGCGAATATTACATCTTTTCCCGCATATCTCAGTTTTCGTTCATTTATAAATAGCTCCCAATTGTGGCACATTACTCACGGGTGCATATATCATGGTTTGAAACGCAATCCAAATTTGTCTTTATTAATAACCTTAATATATCAGTGGAATGCAGAGTGTGATGGATTAAAGGGCCCATATATCCCATGCAGAGCTGATTAATTTGTGCTCTGGAGGTTCCCGCAGCTCTCTTGCCCTCCTAATGAATGTGCACAGCCAGCATGGACACTGTTGCCTCCGTGACCTTTCTGTTTGAGTGCCAGGCCATCTGTCTCCCTGTGTGCACGCGTTCTGCACACGCTCCTAACCTCAACTGGACGAAGGCGTCGCCCTTACCGTACTTATTTCTCAAATGTGATTTTATACAAGTCACCTTTATTTATATAGCGCTTTATAGCAGAAACTTTGAGCCGAGTTTCATGCAACTGTAATAGAAGAAAACCTCAAGAATTATGGTTTTCACGCCAAGGGATTTACCGTCGAGGTGCTTGACGTCAAAGCAAATTCAATTACTTATTCCAACCTGCTTTTATTAATGCAAGCCAGACGTGAGTGTTTAATATTGCGCTTTGCTTTTTTATTATATACGGCCACCTTCAGGACATGATATCACACGCAGCAAAGCTCTTTAGTCCCGAATCTGTTCAAGTAATAGATTTAAAATGATACCTTCTGATATGTCAGGTTTCATTTTGACTTCGTGGCGTATGCGCATATGTCAAGCATGAAATCTGCCAAGGCAGTATGATCTGTAAGCCACAGTCTCATGTCTCAGCCTTAATAAAAATGACACATTGGCTGTTTATGATAAGAGAGACTGAGAGGGTATTACCGCCTCCCGCTGAGCGACGTGCCATAATGGTGACTGGTGGCAGTGGCGAGGTGGCATGGGGGAGGGAGGCAGACAGGTGGCGCACATTTGGGTGTGATAAATCTGCTCTTCTTCGGCAGGGACCAGCCTCGGCTCGGAGCTGCTGGAAATGTCAGCTAATGTGAGTCTCACTCAGGAGGTTAGGCAAGAAAGCACTCTCAGGGGAGACGCGAGTAGTCAGGGAAGAAAGAGAGAGTGGAGACAAGGAGAGTGGGCTCCCCAGGGGGCCTGGCAGGTAGTCTGTCTGCTGGGCAACTTTACGCCTGAGGTAAAATAATATGATTGCAGGAAAGGTGACACTGTCCTCCATTGCTCTGTTGTTTCTACTCTAATGATGCACCTGTATCTATGAGAGATACTTCCTGTGTGGGGCACAAGGGACAACTGATCATCAGACACGGGCCCAGGTCATTGTTCACAATCCTAAAGCCTTAACCTATGCTACTAGTTCGATTAATACAATATTTAACTACAAAACTAATTCATTATATTATGCAATTCATATTATCTTTATGTTGGCCATAGGACAATACTAAGATGGTTAAATGGCACATGCTAGCATTATATTTATAGACAGTTTACCCAAATATGAAGTTTTGAACCACATTAACTTTCATTGTACTGACAAAGAGAGTGGAAAATGTTTCCAGCATATCTTCTTTCTGTCATACAGGATGACAGAATTTTTTTTGGGTGAACTTTCCTCCTAAAAAGAAGTAATTGCTATATACTGCAAAGTTGTATTATTATTATAATTATTAATGCCATATACACATACAAAAGAAATAGAAAAAAAAATTATACAATTTATACAACACCATACTTGCTCAGAGGTTTTAGGATCTAATTACCATTTCACCTTTGCAATATTTGAAAAAAAAAATTTAAGTAGGAAATGTTGAAGCTAGTAGCTAAACTGCAACTATCAGTTTGAAATTTACATGTGGATTCATGAAGCCTATTGTTGTGGCATTTGATGTGTAAAATTATAAAATATCATGCTAGGAACAACAAATTAAAGCAGTTCTCAGCAAACATTTTTAGTATATTTTACAATGAACTTTAGATAGCTGCTATCTGTCTTTACTAGGTTTTAAATTTTAATTTGCACTCCTGAGCAATTCACACTCTAGTAAAGTTGATTCAGAGGTTTTCCTCCACATTGTGAATTTGACTCAAGACAGAGTAAATAACAATAGTAATTACAATAATGTCAATATTGTTAACATATATTTTTAAAATATATTTCATGTTTTTGAAAGAAGTCTCTTAGGCTCACCAAAACTGAATTTATTTGATAAATGCTGTAAAACAGTATTGTGAAATATTATTACAAAAAAACTTTTTTCTATTTTCATACATATTTTCAAAATGTAACTTATTTCTTTGATGGCAAAGCTGAATTTTCAGCATCATTACTCAGTCTTCCGTATGACAGGATCCTTCAAAAAACATTATAAAATGCTGATTTGCTGCTCAAGAAACATTTCTTATTATTACCAATGTGAGAGTTTTGTGGATTCTTTTTTTAATAGAAATACTCTTTTCAGGCACTAGTCTGATTGGAACTTATGGCTGAGATATTATATAATAGTAAAAACAGAATACAAGTCCTCAGAGGTTGTTCTGTGATTGATTGTGTAGTTGGTCTTTAGTCAGACCCTGTAGGTTTGATAAGATGCCAGACGTGAATCATTGTTACCATCCACACACACACACACACACACACACACACACACACACACACACACACACACACACACACACACACACACACACACACACACACACACACACACACACACACACACACACACACACACACACACACACACACACACACACACACACACACACACACACACACACACACACACACACACGCACGCACACCAAGTTTTATGTGTAATCTCTTATCTCTCCCCAACAGCAACCTGCCATCATAATCGGCAGTTATAGCAGCCCATAATCTGCAGGGGGAGGCTGAACTGATCTGATGGCTATCACTACAAATCTCACTGCAAATCACTCAAATGACACAGAGAGCCACCGCACACCAAATCCACAAACCACCGCTGAGAACAGTACTGCTCATAACCTATAAATACAGAAAACATACTTGAATAGTGTAGTACAGCGGAAGACACAAAAATATCTACCCACCACAATTCATCTCTGTGAGCCAAGACTTGGACAGCCTAGACCAATATGTCATCCTAAAAGTCTGCTGTTGGTCATTCGCTGTGCAGGATTTTCAGTTTGTGCCACACTGCTGATCAAAGCACATACCCAGCAATAGATGAGCGGAGAGATCCAGATCTACTGCAATTGTCGTCCATTAGAGAGTGCTCATGTGTGTGAGTGTGTGTACACTTGAAACAAACCCCTAACTGTTTCCACCATTGTTTGAGAGTCATTACAGTGCATTGATGTTGGATAATAGTGGTTGATTGCAGATCCTTTGTCCTGCATTGTGCGGTTTTGCATTAAGCTGGATTGTGCTGTGACACGCCTTATGAAGCACAAAATCACAAATAGGTTTTAAATTAATCTGTACTTGTGCCTGACTTGTATGTACTGTATATTTCTATTATTCATTTCAAAAGAAAAAGCTTTTGTAAGCAAGATGCGGGGGATTGTGGGGTAAATTGCATAAGTAGGCCTATAAAAGTAATACCGGTAAAGATTTTTTTTATAATAATTTATAATGTATTTTATATATATATATATATATATATATATATATATATATATATATATATATATATATATATATATATATATATATATATATATATATATATAATATACATACATACATACATACATACATATATAATACATACATACATACATAATACATTATAAATGACTATAAAAAAATCTTTATTACTTTTATTATATATATACACATATATACACACATTTATGCATGCATGTATATATATATATATATATAAACAGTGATATTGTGAAATATTATTGCATTTTTAAAATAACTGTTTTCCATTTTAAATATATTTTGAAATGTAATTGATCCCTGTTATGGCAAAGCTGAATTTTCAGCATCATTACACCAGTCTTCAGAGTCACATGATTCTTCAGAAATCATTCAGTTATAATTTGGTGCTTAAGAATTTTTATTTATTTATTATCATAGCTGAAAACTATTTTGCTGCTTTATATTTTTGTGGAAACCAGGATTTTTTTGATGAATATAATGTTCAAAAGAACAGCATTTCTTGAAATTTTCTTTGAAATAGAAATATTTTGTAACAATTAACGTAGGGCTGTAAACGATTAATCACAATTAATCGAATCCAAAATAAAAGTTTGTGTTTACATAATAAATGTGTGTGTATTGTGTATAATTATTTTGTATATATAAAAATACACACACATGCATGTATATATTTTAGAAATATTTGCATTTATATACTGCATATATATTTTTATAAGATTTATATTATATATAAATATAACTATTTTATATATAAATAACACATTTTTCTTAAACACATGCAAATATACATGCATGTGTGTGTATTTATATATACAAAATAATTATACACAATACACACACATATATTATGTAAACACAAACTTTTATTTTGGATTCGATTAATCGCGATTAATCGTTTACAGCCCTAAATTAAAGTCTTTGTTACTTTTGATCAGTCTTACTGACTCCAAACTTTTGAAACCAAACAATAATGTAATCACTCACTTCTACTTATCTAAATCTAGATTCTTTCCTTAGCCAGCCAGTGGCTTTTAAGATGTGTAAACCATGTCAAAATCGTTTTATATAGGTGTCGGATGATTGATGTCAGCGATGTCACCCCCAAAAGCCCCACTGTATGACAGACAGCAGTGGCGAAACCAAGCCTGAGCATCTTATCACCACATGGAGCTTGTGCAGTGAGTCGATCTGGTGCAGCTTCACATCCTCATTCATGTCTAAGCATCATAATGCGGGCTTACCGTACAACCAAACGCTTGTCATCCGTTTAGCCTCTTTTAACTGTAAAGCTCGCCTTGCTCCCCACCAAAGTCAAAGGCATTCATCAGCTCTTGAGGGGAAAAAAGAAAGACAGATAACATTTAAAGCCTTGCCAATTAGAATCACTTGCTTCATGTCAGTAGAATAATTTAATGATTCATTTATAGTTACATTTTCCACCTCCACGATAATGAGGCAGAATGCATTCCGACCTAATAATTTTACAAAACAGCACCGAACACGTCCTGCTGCTTTCAAAAAGAGGATGGCAAAAGCGTTTCTGGCTTGTCACATCAATTACACACTGTCTTCCTACTTCACGCCACGCACAAAAAAAAAAAGAGGGTGAGGGGAGGAATGTGACAAGAAAAACTGGAATCATTCCAATCATGCACAATTGTGTATTATATAAGATAAGCAGACCAATTATAATAAGTCATTACAATCACTGGCAAACAAAGCATTCAGTTGTCATGCTGCTTTTGTTGGGAGCTGTCAGTTTCCCCCTCTCTTTACGCATGGCTGACCATGCCTGGTGGACTGTAACCATGTGGCACTGATGGGCCCCAGTGCACACACACACACACACACAGAGAGAGAGAGAAAGAAAGAGGTGGGGGATGCAAGCTTGATCTATTTTCACCAGCCTCGGGGTCTGTTTCACACCCCCTCTCAGCGCTGAGAACAGAACTAACATGTGGAGGTGAAACCAGAGACAGGCTGCCATTACTTGACCTCCTGCGCTCCCGAGCATCCTGTTAAGCTACAACACACACATGTTAGAGGGAGGGGTGGGGGGTGGGGGGGGGGGGGCACTGCCTGTGTAAACAAACCAGACAGGAGATGAGATGAGACAGACAGAGTGTGCATGCCATTCAAGTAAATTAATAGATTAATTGTTTGCAATTAAACGATTTGTCTTAATTGAAAAATCATTGGTTGCTCGGTTGTGTGTGATCATTAGGAGTGCGTGCCCGACCCCCAGCGCCCGGAGATCGGGGATAATGAGACTCGGGGAATGAAGTGCATGATGGGGCATGGGATAAGCAGAGTCAGCCTACCACACAAACACACACACACTCACTCCCTCTCATCTGACCTCTCTCTGGAAATGAGCTCCACACTCCAAGCTCTCATGGGTAATCATATATGGAGCTGCCCATGATGACAGTTAATTTGAAACTATCTGGCTACTCTGCACGCTACCCCTTCCCTTCCCCTCCCCAGCCTGTCTGTCCGTCTATCCCTCGCGCTCTCTCTCTCTCGCTCGCCACTGCTTCCTTTGTCTCTTTCCTGCTTCCCGTCTGTCTCTCCCTCCCGATGCTCCATTAGAGCCAGTTCTCCATGCTCCTGCAATCAAATTAATTCCCCACATTTTCCCGAGGAACCCCCATCGTTCTAGAGCTAATGTTTTTAATTCAATTGGAGCAATCCATATCCAGGCCCATTTCCTGTTTGGCTGTGCCAGCGAGCCCCTCCCTCGGGCGGCTTTAGAGAGTGCATCTGCGGAGTCTCGATAAAGGCGCACACGCATGGGCAACGCACCAACGAGCGCGTTAGACCGCCTGTCGTGTTCACGCCGCCTCATCTAGATAACAATGGAAAGCGCCACATTAAAATAAAAGTGAACACTCGCACATACACGCGTGGAATTGGCTGGGCTTCCTTAATACAGTAGGGGAAATGCTGCAGTTGCCATTAATGTTTCACAACACATCTGTATCGCTGATATTTTTCGCCTCGTCTCATTGCCAAATAGATGAAGCGGGGGGAGAGGGAGTCCGCGTCTGTTTTGAAGCCAGTAGCCATGTCTCTCAGTAGACACACTCTTCCCAATTCTCATGAATTAATCAGAGGATGCGGGTGTTTGTGTGTGTGTGTGTGTTTGTGAGTACAGGGTGGCCAGGATGATGCTGATATAATGAGTGGCGCAGGGACCGTGTCGGCGTGCAGACCATCATCCCCTCATGGCTCCTCAGCCCTACCCTCTCCCCATGGAGCACGGCCATGTTTGGCCTCTCATTAACTAGATAAATATATCCATCCCTTCACCTCCCCCTCCTTATTCTCTTTCTCCGTTTCTGCCTTGATATTATCAGCGCTCTGATTAGCCGGCCTTAGCCCTGCGGGACCGCAGCAGGGTTACTAGCTGGGTGGCGCGCACAACCCAAACTGCACTTTCAATTCTCCCTGTCACGTAAAACAGTGGGACACTAACCAGAAGAGAAAGACCTGGGAAGCACAGTGGTGTCAGCAGCGCTGTACACACATGCATTAACTCAATGCGCTTGGACAGACACACATGTACACACACACACACACACACATATACACACACAGCAAATGCTGCGGGGGTTGCTGGTGATTATTGTGAGATTCAACTGGGCTTTCCAATAAGCAATTATCTCAGTCAGAACACATTTGAATTAGAGCTGTAGGACAGGGTAATTACTGAGGTCAGTAGATAAGGCTCTTGCTCTCTCTCTCTCTGGTCTCAGGTTGAGTCTATAGATAAATCCCTGCAATGCTAAAGCTACATTGATTTAAGAACCGCTACCGGCATTGATCCAAGATGGCTGTGGTGTCACCCAAGGGGGAACCGTTCTGCTCACCTAATGACACAATCAAGCTCAACAGACATGCACACACACACACTAACACACACCCACTGTGAAGCCAATGACCGATCAAAGCAGTGACCCGTCTCCGTCAGTAAACATATCAGATGGACATCTCAAGACACACTTCACCTCAGATATATAGCTTTTGACACACAGTGTCAGTCCAGGTATTGATACAAGATGACAATTTTATCTTAAAGGGACGGTTCAATAAAAATAAAAAAAAGAAGACAATTTTGTCATAATTTACTCACCTTCATTTCTTTCAAAATCCACATGAATGTATTTCTCTATTCTGTGAAACACAAATGGAGATATTTATAATCTGCTCTTATTCATAAATGTAGCAGATAAGTAAACAATGACTAAAAAAATGTATCTGTCATACAAACCAATCATATGGCTATATGTGATATATATAGTGTCATAAGATCCATTTATGCTACTTTTATGATTTTGTTATGGTGCTTTTAGTCATTTTTGCAGCTTGAGAGACCATGGTCCCCATCCACTTTTACTGTATAGAAAAGCAGCAACATAAACATTCATCAAAACTTCTCCTTTTAAGTTACATGTAAGAAAGAAAATCATACAGGTTTGAAATAACATGAGTAAATTATACATTTTACTTAAGGTGAATTAACAAATGTATCAATAAATTATTATGCATGTTTTTTAAATGTATTTATATACCGTAAGTATATGTACATCTGGAGTTATTATCCTGATACAGAGGGGTTTCAAATAGTTACAGCATGGACTATGTAATAGTCTAACAGAAGTAGCAAAGACATTTTCTTCTGCACACAAAAGTGTAACGAATTCTCGGAAAAGAAAAATGTAGGGCGGTCTTGGTTCTATCCATCGGTTGTTGATCGGATGGAGACAGTTGTGAGCTACGAATTTAGAAAATAGATAGGGGGAATTTTTAGTCCATGCCGATTTTACACATCACGGGTCACCTCTGTCTTTCATAGCAATTTAGTAACTGCAACTGTAGTTTGCTTAACATGTAAACATGCTGGAAAAAAGCTACAATTGCATTATGTATACTAAAGCATTAACATGACACTTTAAAAAGACAACCGAAAGCTTTACTCCAGGGGTGTCCAAACCAGCTCTTGGATGGACACTATCCTGCAGAATTTAGCTCCAACTTGCCTCAACACACCTGCCTGAACATTTCTAGTATGCCTAGTCAGACCTTGATCATCTGGTTTGAAGTGTGTTTAATTGAGGTGGCTAAACTCTGCAGGACCGTGTCCTCAGACAGCCCTGCTTTAGTCCAACTGCAATCAAACTTTTAAAGTGCATGTAAACACAGTGTGGCCGTGGTTTGATGGGTCAGATAAACATTTAGTATAACACAACATCATCATTATCCTCCATATATTTATAACAACACTGCAACTTATTTTATGTCCATCCATCCACTCATTTTAAAATGGATTTTACCTCTTAAGAATCTTTAATCACCACTGAGAGCACAAGTTGATGCTCGGCCTTTGCATGACCAAGCAAGCAGTAAAGCCTAAATGGCTCTTAATGAAAAAGTGTATTGAGAGAGAGAGCAAGAGAGGAAGAGAAGAGAGCAATGCACTGCACAAATGCATCGTGAGATGGAAGGTTTATATGTGACACCTCCCCATTTCTCTTCGCCTGTGGCTCTTATGTTTATATAACAATACTGTCTCAATCATTCTCCTCAGTTGGTTGAAGGTTACCAGGGGCAAGAGGGGTAACAAATGGACCGGGCACAACGTCTGAGAGATAGCAGTCTGAAGGCCAGATAATAGGCTGTCATAATGGACAATACAGAGAGAAAAACCTCCAGAGATCAGCCGAACTGAAGAACAAGTAGGTTTGCATTATTCATCGTCCCCACGGAGGGTTCGGCAGCTGCATTACATTAGACTCTTCATTACTGCGGCTGTATAATACTGGAAAAAAAGCCGCTTTAATGTAAAATATGACCAATTTTTTTCACCGTGGAGGTTGGTTTGAGGTTGGGTGGAGGAATATTGTAAGCTCTCTGGAGAGTTTAGTCACTACTTAAATGTGTCTGAGAGCTGACCTGCCCTTCGCTGCGGTAATAATGTGTTGTGGATTAAAATACGATTCCATCCACGACAAGAGGTTCTTGTGATCATTCTAATGATGACTGCCATGTGGCAGGTCCGGCTCCATAGCCGCCGCCGTAATCATTCTCCTTTAATAAGACACTTAACACTACCCCTCATTCTCTCACACCTCTCTCTCTCTCTCTGTCTAGACCAGGCTGTGAGAGGGGGATTTGTTATTCAGTCTGTGGGTGCATTTGTCAGTGAATCTGTGGCATCAGAAATAGCAGAGGCTTTGCTGGGCTTTGGTGCCGTCTGCCCACATCAGTGTTCGGCTGCATTGTGATACCTGTCAGGGAAAGTTTTGTCTGCGGCCCAGACACATGGCTCAAAATGCCTGTCTGACATTTTTAAACGCCTTACATAACCAAGTGACATTTTACAATAAGGTTAAATTGGATAACATTAGTTAATGCATTAGGTATCATGAAAAAATATGTTAACGTGAAAAAAAACCTTACTTTTTCCTGTGTACATTTATTTATATATTTATGAAATCCTCAAAAAATTGGTTCCATTGACTTTCATTGTAAGTACCGTAACCCTTCTGTGGCAAAACCCCTTTTCTGAAACTATTTTTAACAGTGTATTGCTAACAATAATCTGTTTGTCATAATAGTCTGTCCAAAAAAATCTGCAAAATCAACTACTACAAACAAAACAAAACACCCACTTCACTAATAGGTAACAGCTTAGAATTATTTATCCCGGTCTGAAAAATGGCACGACTACCTGCCTATCACATTCCTCTGAGACATCCTATCTCTCTTTCTCTCTCTGTGTGTGTGTGTTGGTCTTTTTTACCTGCCCCTGCCGCTTCTATCTTCCTGCTCCTCTAATTAACACTGCTGTCTGGCTTTTTCCGACAGCGGGGCTTGTTTGCTGGTGAGTCAGTCTCCTTAGAGAAAAAAAATATAAAGACGTGAGATTGTGTCTGTCATACCCCATCCAGCCTAGCCTGCTGTCGCCCGGCTCACCTCTACTCTCTAATCATTTATTCATGTTGTGCAGTCACTCAGTTCAGTCAGTCAAGACGGTAACACAACATCTTCACCTGTAAAGTTGTGCCAGCTGGCCTCAGTGCTACTGCTGTGACCTGGGTCAGGGTGTTATGTTAGCATAGAGTTTATGCTCATGACAAATACAGACCACTTTGAGTTGGGTTACCAGACATCTGGAATGTGTCCTTGGCAATGTCCATGCTTTTTACCTCGCTGCTTTTTACCTCGCATTCAAAACAGCTCACAAAGTAAAATAACGCATATTGTGAGAAATATTGACAATTGTTGTAAATAAACTTAATTAACTATATTATTAAGGCCTTTTTTATTATTTATAATAAATTGTATTAGCAATTATATTGTATTCATGCTGTAATTATTTTTATGATGCATTATTAACAGGTTGATTATAAATTTCATTTAATTTCAACATGGTAACTATCAGTACTCAGGGACTGTTTTGCAAGCACACTGATGTCCTCATAAGTTCACAAGCATTCATTCATGTATGCACCGTTGACTAAATATAATTTTGAGCAGTCTAAGAGTATACAACAGTACTACATTTACCATGATCAAAATATGCAAAGCTTACCGTTAGGGAAACAATCAAACTGCAAAAGTTACAACTAAAAGCTATAAAAACTAAACTGCCAACAAAAAAAAAAAATGTAATTCAGGACACTTACACATTCTTTCTCACATATAAAAGAAAGATGGAGAAAGAAGCAGAGATGAAAAAGGAGAAATGGAAAAGACAGACTCTCAGTCCCCTGAGAAAGCGGAGTGATTAGCGTTTCTGAAACATGAGCAGTTATTTAAAAATCAATGTATTGTCATTAAAGCTGAAGATTGTTCCCTGGGAGAGCAGGTATTGATCTACGCCTGTGCCCACTGGGTATCGACCGGGTCAGTAATTTGCTTCCAAACATATGTGAAGTATGGGGGTGTGCTACAATAATGGCTCTCCACTATTATTACTGTCTTACTCAGCAGGCAATGCACATTAATTACCACCAGTGAGACTCACTGAGAAACATGATTACAGCAGAGACGATATATGAGCTCATACCGATCCTCTTATCACTGCTACAGGGTACAAGTGCATCTGATTCTCGTGACAAGGATTAAAAGACAGTTTTGTTTAATTATATGCTATATGCTTTTCTGTTGTGTTCTCATCTGGATAGATATCTCAAATGTCTTGATTATTAACTGCCTTAAATATGTACCTCTATTCTGCCAGCACTTAAACCAAAGGCAAGGCTGCATTTTGACATCCATTTATTCCACCCTAGAGTGCTTTGTAAAAGTGTGTTTGAATTTCAAAGCCCTTCTCTTTAATATAAAGTGAATTATTCACAAAACAAGTAGGGGATTATCATCAAAAGCATTTGGATAATGTAAAATTCAACGCACCAGTCCTTACAACGCATACATGATAATATATGCACAAATACACACACACACACACACACACACACACACACACACACACACACACACACACACACACACACACACACACACACACACACACACTAACCAAAGATCAGCAGAATCTGTTTCTCCGTGCCAATCAAAACCCCGAACACAACTCTCCAGTCTGACTCCCCAGTGCTTTTACTATGTTTCAGTGATGAGCGGTTAGACTCAGCAATAATACATTATTTAAAGGAAATTACAAAGAGGCGAATTAATAAATACAGTTCTCTACCAGGCAAAGACCTTGAAGCTTTGTGTTTATCTAATCCTTTGAGTTTGTGCGTGCTCTTTTACTGTGCGGCCTGCTAAAACAAAACCCAATCATTAAAAATCCCTCTTTAATATTCATAATCTCTTTTGAACTGTAAATTCCATCTGTAGTTTAAAGTGATGACTCACTCGTAGAACTCCCCTATAATCCTCTCTCTGCGTCGGGAGGCTCTGAGCCTGGATGCAAAAAAAAAAAAAACAAGTAGTATGAAAGCTATTGTTGATGGAATATGTTATTGTGACAAACATATACTGAACAAAGCAAAGAGACTATAGGTGATGGTACGAGTCTAGTGTTATCATTCTTATTAGGTGGATTGTGATTCAGACCACTGTGTATTTATACCATACACACCAAATGCCCAATGTCTTTGGTATTTCCAACATTCTATGCATTATATTACAACAGCTGCATATTCCATGTGTGGATTTGCATGACAAGTATATAAATAAATAAAAATTCTCACATAATTTTCACTATCTCACATACTGTCTAGGTCATATGCTCACGTTTTCACTTTCTGTGCCATGCTGACATTTCATGCCTTCTGAATCGTCTGCAATTAGTCAAATTGGGAATTGCTACTGCATGTGGAAATGTACCAATATAATTTCTAGCAAATTTTTATGAACAAATGTACCAAGCATCGTTATTATTATTAGTAGTACATTTTTCACAATTGGACATTGTATAATATTTTAGTACTATTTAAATACAACATAAAACATTTTGGACATTTAAAAACTTCACCTAATAGGTGTTTTATATACACGTGTTGCATTTAAAGTAGCAGCCCTTCATAATGCAGTTAGTATTAAACTGCATATTCTGCATCTGTTCTGTTCATCTATATAACTAGACGACTGGACATAATGAATACCTGTTACGGTATTGCCAATATATCTGACATTGTAACCACAATCGTTCAAAGTGTGAACTAGCAATTTGTCCGTAGATCAGTATGGACTGCAAGGAAGAGGAACCAATCAATGACTTACAAGAGAATCAACAGGGAGGTCAAAGAAGTGAGCTTGGGTCACATCAAATAGACACACATCACAGGAAGAGAGCCAGAGGGCAGAAAACTGATGTTTAAAAAAGAAGGCCATCTAGTTTCTGTATGCCATGTGATAAACAGAGGTGTCACCATTGGAAAAGACTGCCAAATTAGTTCACCGCATCCTTACAAGAATGTCAACTGACAATTAAATCAAAGGTTTGCATTACATTTCTTTTTACTTTAGCTTTATTTTTATTAGTCCAACCTATAAAAACAATATTTTATTGATTCATTACTGCAACATATTTAAAACCAATTTAACAATGAATGTTAACAAAAACAGAATGCTATTAAAAGTGATTGTTCAAACAAAAATGAAAATTCTGTCATCATTTACTCTCCCTCAAGTTTCCAAACCTGTATGAACACAAAAGAAGATATTTTGAAGAATATCGGTAACCAAAAAGTTGATGGGCAATATTGACTTCCATAGTATTTTTTTCTCCAAGTCATCAACTATTTGGTTACCCAGATTTTTCTAAATATCTTTTTTTGTGTGTGTTCAGAAGAAATTCATTCAGGTTTGGAAAAACTTTGAAGTAAATTATGACAAAACTTTCATTTTTGGGTGAACTATCCCTTTAAAGCCAGACTAATGCACTTCATATCCACCTTTCCCCTCTTTCGAGAAGCAAACATACCGCTCTCTGCTTTCTCCTAAAATTTCTGATTTGTAATTAGATAATAAATGGGTGCCACCAAGCTGCAAGGCCAATAAAAATTAGATTGGCTACAATTATACATATAGATAATGACATAAAACGTCTGTAGAAACAGAATCATAAACACCAGTCACCAGCTCACCAGTCACACAACATCCTCATGTCTGTTCCATCCACCTCTTGAACACGAACCCTATCGTGTCATCGCGCATTCAGTGGATCAACTAGCATGCATCGAGTTTTATTGCCAGCCATTCACATTACCAAATGTCGACTACGAAAGCCACTTCAATCCATAAAGCATTTATTAGGGTTTGCTGCATTTGGGCTCCGAGCAGATGCTATTGCAAAGTCTAATGAATTCATTATCAGGGTTAAGGTGGGAAGAAGGGCAGCTGAGGAGCTCTGTAGTTTGAATTGGTTATTGGGGGCTTTATCTGTTCCTCACTGCTGAGAGGGAAAAGCCAGGACACATATCACAGGAAATGAAAGAGCTGAATCTTCAATCGAGGTGGATAAAAAATGTATCAAAGGGAAGATAAGAGAGGCAGGCCATGAAATATCCTCCCTGAGTGCTTTGGGATTTTACATGGATATGCGTATCTATGGATACCAATCAGTTGTGCACTGTGACCCGCGATTTTGAGAAGATGAAAAAGTAGAGTTTGGAGATTCGTCAGACAGTGCAAGTGCTGTTCCTCCAGAAGTGCTGCGGCAAACCTTCCCCCACAATGCACTGGCAGGCTGGCGGGAAGCTGTAGTTAGGTTCTCCCCCAGATGGCAGAGACCCAGGGGTGGCACGGGTTGTTGTTTTTGATGAGCTGTGCATATACAAAAGCTGAACATCTGGAGCTGCCATGTGGCCCCTCCATTTGGCCAGACTCACACCTCCCCGAGCCAGATGCACCCAAGCAACTGCGAGCTAAACAGCATGAATCATTCATAGGCGAGAGACGTAAACACACACACACGCGCGCTCACACATCCATGCAGTGCTCACGCGGGAGGCCCAACAACGACTTTGATTAGACTTCTAAAAAGCCATGAATATGCAGCAGGCATTAACGCCGTTAGGAGAGACTGATTTGTCAAATTGTCCATATTTCATTAAGATGGAGTAACACCCTGAGGGTTTGATAATTAAAAAATAAAAGGAATCCGCCATCCAATTGCCATGTTATCTCAATTATTGAGCTCTCGTGTGCTTAATTACACTTAGCAAAGAGTTAAGAAGTGGTCGGCGCGCTCGATGTAGTTGGAGGGAATTACACGAAGGTGAGTCGAGACGGGCGGGGAGAAGGAGACAAAGAGCAGCGATTCACACTCCCTGTCATCTCAGCCGGATCATTCTCATCGAGCTTAATTACAGTTAAAATGAAGCGATGCACTTGCTTACAAATATCTAATCACTCAAGTGATTAGTAACGCCGCTAGAATGCGAACAAGTAGGTGAATGAGGTACAGAACGAGAAGAAAAAGCTAATGGCACACGGACAGCCGTTAATAAAGGAGTGTGTTAAATGCCAACTCAGTCCTGAGAGATGTGAAACCCTCACAAATGCATAGGTGTTGTTATTTGTGGTTTGGGGCAGCTGAGAGCATTGTGTGGGTTCCATTTAATAATTTTAAGAGAAATTGCAAAACCGGTCTCAGATTTAAAGGGCATATGCTTCCAGAGCTACTGCAGTCGCTCGGACATTGGCATTCACAGCACTGGGAATAAAAGGACCCGGGTAGAAAAAACGTTTATTATAATTAGTGGAACTTTCATGACACAAAAATAACTTAATAATGGCCTCAAATTAATTTTACCTATCTCGCCTACACTACCGTTCAAAAGTTTGGGGTCAGTAAGAGTTTTTTTATTTGAAATAAATTCACACATTTATTCAATAAAGACACATTAAACTGATCAGAACTGACAGTAAAGACATTTATACTGCTACAAAAGATTTCAATTTGGAATAAAAAAAACATTATTCATCAAAGAATTGATAATAAAAATATTTTCCTGAGCACCAAATCAGCAAATTATAATGATTTCTGAAGGATCATGTGACACTGGAGACTGGAGTAATGACTTCTGAAAATTCAGCTTAGCCATCACATGAATAAATGTTAATATTTGAGTATATCAATAAATATCAATAAATTTAGAAATAAAAAATATTAAATAACATTTAAAAATCTTACAGACCCCTAACTTGTGAACGGTAGTGTATTTTAACCATGAAAAATCCAATAAATAGCATTAACACTTAGCCTGGTTGACACCAAAACCTTCTCAGTTGAAGGTTCATTCACAGCCCATTTCCAAAGGGGCGTCACCAACTGACGTCGCTCAAATGCCTCTGGGCGCAATTGGATAGACCTAAAACCAATCAGAGCGATCGTCATTGTGTAAAGCCCGCCTCAGCGTTTGTGATTAGTGCCTCGATTTGGAAAAATTGGAAATGGGCTTGAATGGGCTCTAGGCCAGACGGACTTGCAGACTGCAGAGCAAATCTCAAATTTGCCGGAAGTTCGTCCGGGTTTTCCCAGGCTAATTAACACTAGACTTTGCTGAGACATTTAATTGCTAAATATTAAAATATTTAAATGATCCCAGTTAGCACATTCATTTTGGCAGCCCTAAGAGAGAGAAAAAAAATCAATCAATCCATCTAAAACTAAAACGAACACTGCCCTAGTGAAAATTAATGAAAAGTAGAAGTAGAAGAAATTGTAAAATAAACCTTGAACAAGCACATGAAACCCCATTAGAAGCAACATGTGTCTCAAGGTCAAGCAGGTAGTTATGAGCTGGACCGTACAGGAAGAGTGCATGAGAGAATAATGTTATCATGGCTGTATTATCTCCAAGAATTTAGAAAAACACAAGCTCAACTTCAGCCACTGCACTCTGTGCCCTTGGTGGTGACGATGATGTTGATAATGACTAGCAGCAGTATGTCAATAATGAGCGGGTCTCAAGAATGGTGGACACGTGCAGATAGAAAGAGCGGTGCCACCCTGAGCAGCATTTGCAGCATGTGGTGAGTATGCCACTCTGCTCTAATGAGATGAGCTCTCTACACTAATTAACTCATCTATAACTCTGAGCACTCAATTAATCATTATAGCCAGCTAATTGAAAATAGATAAAGACTGACAAATGTTTAGTCCTCCTTCGAACGTCTCGGCAAAGATTACGGACGTGTTGTGTTTTATTCAATCAATTAAAATAAATCAATTCATTTTCATTTACGCCAGGATTCCTTAACGACTGTATTTATCCCAGTTCGCCTGTGTTTTTTTTTTGTTCACTCAACGCCTCATCAGCGCGTCTCTGCGGCATATGGATCTGTGCCTGCGCATTCATATCAATTAATGTGCCAGTCTGATGATAGACAAGGACAGCGGAAGGATTTGTTAACCTTGCTCCTCGGGACAACGCCAATTACGCTCCAGCAGAGCCCCTTAATGAAGTCGATGGGATATCAATCTGTTTACAAACGCCCGGTGACCAGCAAGAGCGAACCGCAGTAAGCTTTTTAAATGGGCGCTTCACATCTCTCGTTGTTATTTATTCATAGAGCGGGGCTACGGTGCACAGAATATTGTGGTATGATTATAAAAGGCTAGACTGAGTGGAAACAGTTGGCCTGTGTGGACAAACTCACAGATAACAGTCCTCATGTGACCCCGTCAATGACCATCTTGTGTTACAGTCCGCTCCGGTTGCACCCCGGGCCTATAAAACATTAACACACCACTGAAACAGCCAATAAAAATTCACTTAACGTGGTTTCTTTAAGAAGGCCATCAATCTGTGATTACCTTTCACATCTACGGATAACTAAAAAAGTCTTAAGTTCCAGATATAGACTCAGCGGTGTCTGCCAGATCAAGGTCACTCTCGGTTGGGGCTGCTTTGACTTCCCCGTCTCGTTCCGCAGTCAAAGTGTGCTCCCAGTTCCCCATCTCTGGAGCTCTTCCACCACTCACTGTGAGAGAATAATTATTTAGTCCTTTCGTAAGCAAACCATGTCCCCGTTCACGTATTAATCTTTCATATGTTTCCAAGATCTAGCCTTCTGTAATCCCATCTGTATAAGACACAACAAAGCAGAACAAAAGAGAGTTTGCCATGAATAATGTATTGTTTCTCTCATAAAAGGCTTTAGTTGCGTCTGTTATGTTTCACTCTTGCGGAGAGAATCTATTGATCCCTTGTTTTTTTATATTTTTTTTTTTTATTGGGCTCTACAGTGCTTCTGCTTCCGTTCCCTTTATAACAAATGATCACACTACACTGACTTTATCGCAGCGCAAACACAGACACATGGCCGACAACAGGCCATTTACAAGTGCTCGCACTCGCATGCATTAACAAACAACGAAACGCATACAAATAATGAATCTTACAAGCAAACCGCAGATGAGCATAATGATTTCTAATTACAAACAAATTAGGGTACTTGCGGGACATAACCATAAAGAGACTTCATTCTTGAACCTCTTAACCAAAACGCTTTGCTATGAAAAATAAATATGGTATTGATCCTAAACGACAGTGCGCAGTCAGGGACAAATGTGGGCCTGTAAGCTCATACGTCAGAGCGGCCGAATGAGGCAAACAGCGCTGTTAACAAGAAAGGGCTTTAAATCAGGAGCAGAGAGTACATTTCCTGTGAAATATTAATGTGGCAACCGTGTTTGTGTACAGGGGAACAAAGGCCAGAGTGTTGTACATCAATGGCTTGACAGCACTGCTGGCTCCACACGAGTCCACAGGCCAAGAACTGCTTATTCATACCGTGACAGGGTTTGAGTGTGTGTGTGTGTGTGTGTGTGTGTGTGTGTGTGTGTGTGGGGGGGGGGGAGGGGGGGGGGGGGGGTGTGTGGTGCGAGGAAAGAGTCATTTATTATATATAGAGCTGGTGGAGCATGTTCGTGGTCTGCAATGTGCGTGTTAGTTTACAAAGAGTGGTTTTCAGTAAACTCATTAAAATAACTGGAGAACGGAAAGAGTTGGTCAAGTAATTGGTTT
>JARPMJ010007220.1:0-44937 GCA_033366665.1 Phoxinus dragarum | reverse complement strand
GCCTTCTTTCAGGGAGAGGACAAAATCGTTGAGGTTGGCGAAAACCACGGGTAAATCAACTTTATGGGGTGACGTCACATAGGCGACATGTAGTCCTTCTCGTTATGTCTTTCCACAACTGTCTACCACGTATCAAACCATATACGCTACTGTCAAGCGTTTTAACACGAAAGATTATATAAAAATTCACAGTCAACATATGTTCACATTCATGGCACAATTCTAACGGGACCAGAAAATAATTATTTTCTCCCATTCACTTGCATTGACGGTTATTCAACTTTGAGGTCCAGCGGGGTTAGCGGAGGGGGCGGGACTTACCAGCTCTATATGGGTCACTGTTCGTTCATCATACTGTATACTGTATACATCACTATCAACACTCCTTGACAGTAATACTGATGCATGCAGTAAACACCACTAATGAGTGTAATGTAACTGTTTGTTTTTTATATTATAGTGACCGACATGCTTGACAAACTTTGACCTACTACAGATCAATTTGAATAACATTAACCTACATTCACCACAGCTCAGACTGTTACCTGAATACTCAGAGAGAGAGAGAGAGAGAGAGAGAGAGAGAGAGAGAGAGAGAGACGCGAGCTTGAATACAAATCAGACTCCCCGTTGCGCACACCGCGCATTCTCTGCAGCCGCACTGGAGAGCTGCGGTTGAGGTGACGATTTAATCTCTCACGCCTCATTACCCAGGATCCGCCTGTGCATGCGAGTGCGGTTTACACACAGACCGTGAGCGCATCTGCATGCGCTAATGTGAGGAAACACTCCACGAGAAAAAAATCCTGTGTGGGTGGGAGGACAGAAGGAAGGACGGAGAGAGGCAAGCTGGATCGGTTCACAGGAGCTCCATGGCAAACGCGCGTTATGGCCACTGCATAGGAATCTATCTATCGTGACGGCTGCAGGGTGTGAAGTAAGTGGCTAAATCTAATTGTGCATGCGAACGCATCTGGTCACAATTACGCGAGGGTTCTTCCATTGTGGACGGTGCATGGCTGTAATTTTACGGTGAGTGTGGTCGCTTTGGAGTGGATCACCCTGGAAAGATGAGAGATGTTTCCTGCCCCATATCGCTGGAAATCAGAAGGACATGGAGAAGGAGGGTGGGGGTGTGTGTGGTATTCCCCAAACGCGAGCTCTAATTACCCTGTATGGCGAAATCCCTTTAGGGTTTTACGCTCTTATTGCCTTTCGCATAGCCTACATCCCCCACCTTTAATAGCTTTAAATTGCGATGCTGCCGGATGATGCATGTGGTGATTTGAAACGTGCGTGTGTTTTGGTGGTGCTCGAAACCCAGAGACACGAAATCAATGATTGACAGTAGTGGGATAGACTTAGACACGTACAGTACACAGTGTAATCCAGGTGCTTACAACAACAGCGCGCCAGCAAGAGGATTACGCGCTCGAGCATGTGTTTTATTATTGTTGTTGGGTTGGATAAATGAAGGAATGCAGGAAAAGGGCGAGACAATAGACAGAGTAAGTCGTGCATGTCTTCTTGGAATATGCTTTTGAGTTTAATTTGTGCAGGATGTATAAAGGAATGATAGTTATATCTGGGATAGTTCACCCAAACATGACAGTTCTGTCGTTATTTTCTCACCCTCACGTCGTTGTAAAAACCTTCTTGTGTGGAACACAAAAGACAATTTTTTAAACTATATCTCAAGTTTGGCTGTTTTTGTTTTTTCCATGCACTGAAATCAGTGCTCATATTTAGTTTGGACCCCAACATCCATAATATCTTATTTTGTGTTCTGCAGAAGAAAGATATGCATAGGTATAGAGCAGCATATACAATAGACATACATTTGTGAATGAGAGGTAAGCTATTACTTTTTCTAAGTGATATAATTTTCCTTCCCCTAGTGGGACTTATGTTGTTGCCCTCTCAAATATCATAGACACTCTTTTGAGGTTTGTTTTGACTAAGCAACCACCCCAAAACACCCTTAAGCCACCAGTAGCAGTCAAGTCTACCTTGTTCTGCAAAACTCTTGATTCATTTTCATGAAATGGAATTCTTTTGTGATGTATATTCGATTGAAAAACTTTAGGGCAGGACTTGATTTAGTCCAATGGGTAATTGATTGGCTGGTTGTATGGTTGTGGTTTGCTATTGGTGGATCTCATGTGGAGTGACAGGTTGCCCCGCCCTCACGCCAGTAAACACATCATCAGAGAAGAGATGTTAGAGGGAGGGGAAGTGATTTTGATTAAAGATTACAAGGGCACAGGAATTTTAAAAATAATGATGTGCACGGATAAATAATTTACTGTATAATAGATATTGCAATATTCCATATTTCATGGTGACTTTAAGGTAAGACTGTAAATAAACACACATCTTATGACTTTTGGTGAAAGGAGTGGGACCAGACAAAAACAAAACAGACTGTAGGAATTACTGGAAAATGTGTTCAATATTTACATTGCATATCATTTCACTTGAAATTGGCATGTATGCATGCTTGTCTTTCCAAACCATGTCCTGTCTTGTTTTTTGTTGGTTGTACTGTAAATCTCAGTTTGTATTGGGGAAGACAAGTAATGCTCTATAGGATTTCCTGCAGATGCAAAGCTAAAAACATTGTGGAGACTTTTCACCATCCTTTAATAACAATCATTCTGAACACTAATGTAATATGAAAGCTGATTCAGAGACTGTATTTTCATAGATGAACCATAATGGAAAGTCAGGGCAAGCTCTGCATTGTAATGGAGTTGGTCTAACTGAAGCTCAAGTGTCCTCTGAGGAGATACTGTAGCAGCCTCATCTCCATTTGTGGTCATCCAGAAACCCTCCATCTCTAGAAAAGCCCTCCTTTGTGAAGTGGCTCTTGCAGCATCATTTATTATTTTAGTCATTGCCTTCGTGTTTGTTTGTCAGCTTGGCTGTAGATTGTATGACACATGAGTTAGTCATACAGAGTCAGACTTTTGACTATCAATGAAGTCTGGCCAATTTTGCAGCTTATTCATAACATAATCATATGCATGGAAAAAAATGGCATCTGGCCAAACTACTTTGGGATTTTACATTGTTTTTTTTCGTCATGTCTTGTTAAAATATAAAATATGTATTACAATATGTTATAACTGTTTGTGTTTTGAACTCTTCATGCTTTAAGGACCGTTAACCTCTCCCCCCTAGTTAGATTCTAGCTAACAATTTTCACTAGTATCTTGCACTTTTTTTTGTAAAACGCAACAGACGGTCCGTAATGTGTGCATGTGTAGTCTAAACATGAGTGGACCATATGCTCTTCCAGACACTTTACCTGCATCATTTCTTTCAAGCTTCAAGCATCTCCATAATTATCAAAGCACATGTTAACAAAAGCTAGAGAGACCCAATTTGTTGTTAAACCTTCTTCCAGGTTGTTTATATTTGGATGAATTTACCCCTGGAGTCTTACATTAGAGCACGTGGATCATGCACTTTAGCTTTCTTTTTCCTCAAAGACATTAAAACGACACATGGGCCGAGTTTTTCGGAAAAAAAACCTTCCAGTGTTGCCCAGCAACGAGCAAAGGTTTCAAAAAAAATGTTGGGCTCCTTTTTTTTAATACATTATCTGAGGACTCGCACACTGACAGATGTAAAATGTTGACCGCTCCACCGCTGTGAGCGTAAGGCACACTAAAAGCGGAAGCGTGTACTAGATGCTTTCTGTCGTTGGGCTTTAGTGCCTGGCTTCATGTGATATTCATTTCCCTGTCCTGAACTCAGAGGTTTACAGTGTGATGTTGAACAGGCCAACTGACAAAACGCTGCTCTGTGGTTCACGGTCGAATGAAAGTCCAGTCCTAGAGAGTTGTTGTTGGTAGGTTTAGACTCGCTGGTTGCAAGTTTAATCCTGAAGTAAATGGGGCTTTGTAACTACTAATTAGATTGTAAGCTGCTAAAAATGGTTGCACCTTCTGATCTTAACACAGTAGCTAATCTTGTAGGTCATAAGCTCTCTGTAAAGTAATGAGCTGTCACTTAATATGGCATCTACCTTAATTGATCCAATAAGCGGCCTTAGTTTGTAAACAGCAAGTCTTGTAGTATTTCAATTTACCATTTATACTTTAAAACCTTTTTGGGTCATGTAAATGTCAGTGGTAATACAAATTTCTAAGGATACACAAGAACAGGAAATTCGATAAATAATAAAACATGAAACAATAAATAGCATATTTTTTTTCCATTGCTGGTTTGGGGGATGTTTTGTTTTTGAGATCAGCCACTGCAAATTCATATAATGGTCACAGTTTTAAAACATAACTGAGCCTAAAAATCAGCCTTGTTGGTGTGTCACAAATTGGATTAATTAATCGCACATCAAATTTGGCTGAGAAATTAAAGGCACACAGTATTAATGCAAACACATAGCTAAAATAATATGTTTTTAATAATGTTAATGCTTGTTCAAAACAATCCCTTTGCACTATTTTCAGTTTTTTTTTTGATAAATAAAAGAATTCATTTTTTATGTTAATATAAAAATGTATTTTAAAAATACATCAAATTATTTTAAAAAGTAAAATATTCTGAAAGCATTGATCAAGATCCCATAATAATTGAATTGAGATTCACGGTAGTAACATTAAATCATATTTTATTATATGATCATGTTTTTAAATATGATGGTTTTATTAAAAATATGGTGATTATCCATCCTTAAGGTGGACACCCCGATTTGATATGTACGTAATATTTACTATCTGAATCTAATCATGTCAACAAATGGAAAAGTCAGCCAGATATTTATTATCATGTTAATTATTGTCCATTCACCCCAACAGCAGATGCGCTTTTTACCCCAAATACCATACTTTTATATGTCCTTCAGTTATTGAACAAAACTCTTTGTCTCAACATATTTTAATTCGTTTTAACGATTCTCGTTTGCTACTTAAATCTACAATAAAAAAAAAACATCAAATATTAGATCAAAGTAGCAAAGAATCAACTTTTGCCAAAAATCCACGTGCATCTTGAAAAGTGGATGTTTTGGAAAGTGCTATGGCAAGATTTTGCTTTAGACTCCATCTTTTTCTTTTTCTTTTTTTTATTCATTCAATAACCAGATGCAAATATACAAACACCTTAACATAAGAGTTAAAAAAAAACATTTGTATGTAAAGTCAGATATCTAGAGGAAGTAAAAAGGATCGCTTACATACATATGAAGAGGACAAATAAAAGAAAAAGGATAATGAGAAAAATAAAAGATTAAGCACCATACATATTTTATAGGGAACAACACTAAGTTTAAGGGCTCCATCACACAGTGAGTTATTGCATCATGTTCATCACCAATCGACTGTATGAATGTTCGTTTATATATAGTCATGCAAGAGAGATTGTACAAGAACCTAGATGTACAAGAACAAATGAGTTATTGTAATTGAGTTATTCAGCACCTGACCTGTTCTTTCTCTCTCTCTCTCTCTCTCTCTCTCTCTCTCTCTCTCTCTTTCATGTGTGAAGACTAAAGTAGGAGTGCGAGAGCAGAAAGAAGAGGGATCTACAATGGCAGCAGAAGAGAAGCCTGCTGTGAAGAGCAGTAAGCTCCATTGTACCATGTTTCCTCTTTGTAGAGGTGAGTTATCATATAAACATTAATAATCCTGAACCCCGACTATAATTAGGACTTTATCAGGAGCTTTTATGAACTCTCAATGCAATGGGCTTGCAGTGAAGAATGTGAGGTTATGTCGTGACCTGAAAGGAAGTGAAGCTCAGATCCATTATTGGTGGAAAGGCACATCAACAATTTTCCTAGTATTGACTGAGTTCAGGTTCACTTTGAAAAACAAATGTGTAATAACAAATGCATCTCTAGCACAGTGACCGCGTGGAGGAAGAGTGTCATTGTGTGAGGAGTCTTTTTAGCGGCTGGTGTTGGTGAGATGCTTCACTGTGAAAACTCATTTATTTGCTACGGAGTACAGGAGAATATTGCAGAATGGCTTTCTTCCCACAAATGTAAAGTTGTTATCTAAAGAGGAATGAGCAGATGTTATTTTTCAACAACACAATGCAATTGAACACACTGCAAAGACAGCCAGAAAGTGTCCTCGAGAACCAGTCCATCAGGCTCATGTTTTCAGAGTCCAGATTTGAACCCTATATAGTGAATATTTGGTCTCACATTAAACAGGGAGACATTTTTCAACAACTCGTGAACAGTTTGAAGCCGTTAACATTGAGTGAAACAACACTGATTCTTCTTTCTGTAAAATATGTCTGCAAATTGAGGACGGCTATTCTGTTACTTTGTCTACAGTATTTGTGCAATTCTTGCTAATTTCCTGACCAGTGATGTATGATTAAAATGGTGAAGACCATTAAAAGACCACTAAATATTTAGCCATTTTTGGCTTGACCTTTTTGCTGCCCAGGAGTGTATATTAACAAATAATTTGTAACGGAGGCCAGAGTAGTCGCTGTGCGAGTAAACCTCACAGTTTAAATTAGATTAATTTATTGGTCAGTTTTACACCCAGATGGTGCAACTCCCCTGACTTAGATCAACTTACCCATAACCTGGGGCAAATTGAGCCACAATGAGCACTTTTTTATAAAAGGCCATGTTTTCAGAAACCTTTGTCATGAAATATTCTGAAATTACTTTAGATAATTTTATTGCACTTCTAACTAATTTTCCCTTATCTTGAGGACCACGTGAATAAAAATGGCTCATCTTACCCACATCCTATATACATATGAGAATTGTATACATTTATAATACCGTTTTATTAAATTATTTATATGATTCAGAACATTTAATGAAGAGTAGTTTTCAAGTCAGTTCTAAATGTCTAGTTCTTTCCTTCTTTGTTTTCTTGAAGGATGGGAAGATAATGGACTGAATTGTTTTTGTGTGTGAGCGGGCTCACTAATGTTGCGTGTGCATCACAAACACATCACGACATTTGCCTCCACTGTTGTTACTATGGAGACCAATCAGCTGGATCTGGATCCCGTCTCTACGCTATCGTTTTTAGATTCTCTCCCCCACACGTGTAAATCTTCTCTATGCTTCTGCCTTCTGCTTTCCTCCAGTGATTCGCTCGCTCATGCATTCACAGGCAGATCCAGTGTGCTCTTGCAGAATCCATGTATGATTATTTGATAAGCCATATTGATTTTTTTTTCATGTAGCACATTCAACTACTGCTATGACTCACTTTAGCAAGGCGAATGCAAAAAGCACGGAAGCCGGGAATGTGAAAGAAACATCAAAACAGCCAGTTATACAACTTAATTGAAGGTGTGTGTGTGTGTGTGTGTGTGTGTGTGTGTGTGTGTGTGTGTGTGTGTGTGTGTGTGTGTGTGTGTGTGTGTGTGTGTGTGTGTGGTGTGTGTGTGTGTGTGTGTGTGTGTGTGTGTGTGTGCTAGAGAGAAAGAGAACCTGTTATTGACTTACGAATTTTCAATGAAAAATGTCAATTTACTCACAAAAGGGGAAATTTTGAAGAATGTTCACGCTGCTCTTTTCCATCCTATGAAGCAAATAGTGAGCAGAGATATATTTTAATATATGATGACAGAATTCACAGTTTTATGAAATTGTTGCCTTTGCCTCTGTAGGTTTGTGATGCTGAATGAAAAATTTGTTGTGTAGCTCCTATAAGATCCAGCAGAGGGTGCAACACTGCAGCGCTTCAGTGAACTGAACTCTAGGTGAAATTTGTAGTTATTTTTATCTATGGACTTGAAGGTTTGTTTGCATGTCTCTGTGGGTCTGATTTGGCTTACATTGTGTTGACTAAATCATTGTTATGAGGAAATTTTGGGGGAATTTTTTTTAAACATGAAATGCTGTTAAAAATAAAAAGCAACAAGTATTGAACAAGCAAGAATTAAAAAAAAAAAGTAAAGGTTAATTTATAGTTTCCAGTCACGTGACTGGCGAACTGCAGGACAGGCCTGTCAATTTTCCATGGTTGAAGCCACGAGTATTTAAATCACCTCTCAAAAGAAAAACTAAATCATTTGAACAAAATGCAAGTTCTGTAGACTTGTGATCCGTATACAGCACCTGCCACAATATTTCAATCACTGAAAACAGCGGGACATTAACGTGAAAAACACTTAAAGTGCCTTGATGTACTAACGCAGTGATTTTAAAGGAAAAATTATGTAATTTACTCACCCTCAAGTTGTTCAAGAATCAATACCTGTATGAATTTATTTCCTCTTCTGAACACAAAAGAAGATATTTGGAAGAATATGAGTTACCAAACAGTTGATCATGGACCATACTATATGGAAGTCAATGGAGACAATCAACTGTTTGGTTACAGACATTCTTCACAATATATTCTTTTGTGTTCAGCAGAAGAAAGAAACTCATACAGGTTGGGAACAACAGTAACAGTAAATATAGCTGCAAGCAGCAATCACCGGGGCCAAGCGCAAGCAAGACGACAAGACATGCCAAAGTGGCTGGAAGTGAGAGACCAACTGCAGCAAGGAGCAATTGAAGACATTTAAAGATTAATTTTGGCAAAATGGTTGAAAAATCACATACAATAACTAAAAATATGATTATCACTTTCGACCAATAGGTGGCGCAGTTACGAAACTGATGTGATGTGGTCAGAGTGAAGTGACAATGACACTTACAAAGTTTGGTGTCAATATGTCAAGGCATTGCAGATATAAAGCCTGAATAGTCATTTTGGCATCATGCCTCAACTTTGCCACTGCGGTATACGAAAACGGTTTCGTCTATCGACACGAAATCCATAACTTTTACTCGGCACGGTCTGGAGATGACACGATCCGATTTTGGTGAAATTCAGACGTTCGGTCTAGGAGGAGTTCGAAAAAGTAGGTTTTAAAAGAAAATAAAGATGGCGACAGGAAGTTTGACTGACTATGGCAAAATTAGTATCTATGTTTTCAGCATAACCCAAGGAATCTATTGAGATCAGTGTCATTACTATAGGCAAATTTATTCAAAAGTTATTAGCATTTTTGGAAATTTCATTATAACTTTTGACCAAAAGGTGGCGCTGTCTCATAATCTTTTGAGTACCTTTAGGGCCTTGTACTGATGACCCATACTGAGTTTCGTAACGATACGTTCAAGCGTTCATAAAATACAGCATTTTAGCACATAATTCAAAATGGCCGACAGCCAAAATGGCCGATATGGGAAAATTGGATATCAGTCAACTCAGTATGACGCCCTGAACCTAACGAGACCACTTTTGTGATTTTTGGACAAACCGTTCAGAAGTTATAAGCAAAAACATAAATTCTTCATATCTCCGGGCCAGTAGGTGGCGCTGCGCCGAAACGCAGCATGTAGCCTCAGGTCATGCTTGTGATGACATGTACCAAATTTGGTCTGAATCCGATAAAACGTTGTGGAGATACAGCCTTACGTCTGTTTTTGCAAGCGCAACGTAAAATTAAATTGCGTGGTATTCGTGAACGCTTTGACAAATCAACTTGAATTCCATAACTTTTTGTCGTCATGGTCTGGAGATGATCTGGTTCAATTTTCGTGAAATTCGGAGCAACGGCCTAGGAGGAGTTCGAAAAAGTAGGTTTTTCGGAAAATTCAAAATGGCGGGAAAACTATTATGACGGAAAATGACGTCATAGGGTGCTGTCGAATCGTCGTGAGCTCGGGAATCAGAGGAAAAAAGAATTTTGTTTCTAGCCCTCATGGTTCAAAGTTATTAGCATAAACATGAGTGAAACTTTGGACAGCTGGTGGCGCTAGAGGGAATGAGTTGGAGACTCCAAATTTGCTATGGTGATAGTTCAGGCTGTCCTCTATCACTGTGCCAATTTTCATAAGTTTCCCGCAAAACGGTTCTATAGGCTGCCATAGACGCCCAGTCGGAAGAAAAAGAAAAAAAAGAAAAAGAAGAATAAGAACGGGAACAGATACAATAGGTGGCCCGCACCTTCAGTGCTTGGCCCCTAATTATGTAATAAAATCACAGTAAATGATGACAGAATTTTCATTTTTGGATGAACTATCCCTTTAAAAAGATCAAATTCATATTACCCTTATTGATGATGCAGATGAGCCCTGAATATGAACGCAACGTGCTGAATGGTTTTCTTTATAATCGTTTTCTATGCAAAAAAAAAAGCTACAAGAAGATCCTTGCCTGTATTAATAAGGTTTATATTTAATTTGGTATTTTAATATCATTGTCTCATTAAATAGCATGGACCTATAAGGGCGTGACGTCATGTGAAAACTATGAATCAAAATAAAGGTTCTTTTATTAGCATCCTTCAATATGCATATGAAAAGGGTTCTCACACTAAGAAAAAACAATTATAAGCTGTTATTGAAAGGTTCTTTGGGGAACTGTACCGAATGGTTCTTTAATGGCATCGCTGCATAAAAAACAAAAAAACCTTTTGGCACCGTAATTTTTTAGAGTGTATACACAGGTTTCTTGTATACAAACAATACCGGATGCGCGCGCATCCAAGAGGCAAGACCGCTATATGTTATGCCGAGTTCTGTAAAAGAACATTGTCATTAACGTAGATTTCGCATTGTTTGTAAATTCTTGTTGACTCAATAATAAACTGCAATTTCAGAGTTGAATCTGTTTGCTTGTGTTTCATTTGCATATTAATATAACATTATGTTAAAAAGTTAGTTAGTTGACTAGTATGAAATTGTCCAACTAAGTTTGCGAATCATAAAAACATGACATACCCTATGCATTTAGGTAGTTTACAGCACAACAGCTCCGCGTCATCTCTGCTTCTGCTAGATATAGCCGTAAAGACTGTTGCTTTCTGCCTCTTAGATGCGCGCGCATCTACGTGATGACGTTGCACAGAAACCCGTGTATAGAATAAAAATCATCTCCCTTCTTTCTCCTCATGGATGGGTCTTTGGAAGTGAATAGCCCTGAGCAATAGCGGATCTGCTCGACTACAGTCTCTCTGGCTCCTTTGATAGCAGCGTAGAGATCTACAAAGCCACAGGAAAATGAAAGGAATAAGAAAGTATTTTCTTAAACGAGTTTGACACTGAACTGGCGGGTCACTGATGAGCATTGTGAGAGCTGAGCAGTTTGACTCAGTGGGAGGATAAAAGACAAACAGCAGAGGAACAGTGTTGCTCTTGACGGATGAAAGAATAGTTACGAAGACTTGTAGAAAGGGAGGACATGAAGAAGGGTGGATAATGTGTGTTTACAGCTGAGACTTCACTGCACACATGCACAAACACAGACTAATAACAGACTGATGTTGCTTCTGCGGCTGTGGTCTCTTAACAAGCTGCTAATTGTGATGCAACAACAAACATGTTGAAACATTATTCATTTTGTGCTGTAAATAGTTTAAGCGGTGCTTGCCACAATATTAAAGGGGTCATGACATGGTTTTTTTTATTTTATTATTATGTTCCCTTAGGTGCAATTATAGTATTACTATAGTTTTTTTTACAAAAAACTTTTAAAATGTAGTGATTTATGACCTTTTCCCACCCTGTTTCTCATCCTCTGATTCAAACAGTCTGTTTTGGGGGTGTTTCCCCTTTAAGAGTTCAGTGTTAACGCCCACTGTTATGATTGGCTAACGTCAGTGCCTATGCATCAATTATTAACACCCCCAGCCAGAACGTTTGCGGATTCGGCGCAACTGTTTAATAGCGGGTGATGCATGCGAAGCGATGGCTCTTGCAATGATAAAACCTTATTATGTTTGAGCCGGAATCAGATGAGGAATCAGAGGAAAATGAACCATCACCACAACAACGAAGACTGGATCAGCCCGTGTCCACATGGAAAGTGAAACTATTTTGAATTAATAAAAAAAAATTAACCCGAGACACTTGAAAACGGATTATTGTTGCATAATTATCCTATAGCTTCATTTGCTAACAGTTTAACATTTTTAACTAATTCCAATGAAACGATAGGGTGTACCACGGACAAAAATGCATGCACAGACAGGCCATCTTTGAAGATGCAGCATTGATAAAGGCAACATTTTTAATTTTCTATCACATGTAGGCCTACTAGAAAGGCGACATATTTTCAAGATTCTCTTATACAAATGTGTTTATATTAGCCATGGTAAAAAGTAAGTTTGCGTCGTCGTTATTGAGCCCAGACTCGGCACGGACTTATTTTTGAGCAACAGTTTTCTGGCAAAGCCAAGCATCATATTGGGATTTTTTCCTCACAACAGTCATCCTTCAAATGTATAGAACACTGCCGTGACTGGGACGTCCGCAAAAAAATAAAGTGCATCCATTTTTCCCTGACGACTGGATCTTTCAGCGTATTTAAAAAGTAGTTTAAAGTTTTAAATACATTACTTACAGTTTGCGTCGTCGTTGTTGAGCCCAGAATAGACGGCACGGACTTATCTTTGAGCAACAGTTTTCTGGCAAAGCTCAAAACAGTCCATCCTTCAAATGTATAGAACAAACGCTTAAACTAACACTGCCGTGACTGGGACGTCTGCAAAAAATAAAGTGCATCCATTTTTCCCTGACGTCTGGATCTTTCGGCAGCGTATTCAAAGATGTAGTTTGTCCACAGCCAGGAACAGCACATCTGCGGCGTCGTAATCTCCCTGTACACAGACCCACTCGCTTTCCGCATAGGGCTGTCCGAGTGTCCGTCGACTGAACACTTGTGAGGCGCGCGGCGCGCGGGCGCGCGACAACGATACGAAGTGAGCGTAGTTGCCTTGCGCTTAAAGCGTAGTTGTCTTCTGCTGGAGGCGGTCTATATGCAAACGCTGGTACGTCACTTCGTACCGTGACGTCACTTCTTACCATGGATCCAGAACGAGCTGTATTTAGAGCTTGATTAAATAAATGATTCGTTTATAATGGGGAGGAAGTCTTAAGCTATGAAACTTGCAGGACGTTTTAATGGTACAAAGACCTCTTATATACCAAAAGATCAAGGCAAATTTGGTTTCTCATGTCATGACCCCTTTAAGAGCACACAACCCGAGCAGACTCAGAGACCAGCTAAAACGTTCAGCTTTTACAGTTTTTATCAATTGCTAAAACACTAAACCCTATTGTCTGAACCAAATGCTCAGTTGCCTGAACCCACTGATTGAATCAATCACTCTTTTGGCAAAACCATAAGCACTTTTAACCTGGTTAGACACAACTTGCCAACACATTTTCATTGTGGATGCACCCGTGCTGCATAATGGTGAGCACAGGTGACAAAAGTCAAACACAATTCGCCTTTGGCTAAGCCACGCCCTAGAATGTATATTGACCAATCACAGCGCAGCCAAGAACGAGCTCCCACAGAGGTCCGACACTTTTTCACGGCGCTCCCATGACTTCAACGCAGGCGGCTCATATTTTTGGTCTCGGCAGGCTATTACGTTGTCGTTTTATCAAAAATATGGTTAAACGTTGTGCCGGGGGCATTTGTAACACAGATACGCGTTTCCCAGAGAGGTTGGAGGGGGGGTGTCCGTTTTTTCCCCTTCCCAAAACCGAAGTTAAATACTGACAAGTGTCGTCTTTGGATTAAACTGTGTGGACGTCCTCACAGTCAGCGAAAACCCCTCAAGGATCAACAAGCTCACTTTTGTGCTCTAAGATACATTTAGCTTTTAACCTTACTGTGAAGTTATAGTTAGACAGTTTTATGCTGGTTTAGATTTATGATTTCGGTTCTCTGCCCTAATTGTTGATACGCTAGCACACGCTGCTAATAAATACAGCTTTATACTCGCGTAGTCCGTTTGCTTTGTAAATAATAACGATTATAGAAGTGAATAGAGACCTACCCAGCTTTGCATGAACAGTGTTTCTCCTGATATTGTGAGTCACAGCCTCCGTCTCGATTAGGATATGCTGTGTTCATTTTTTGACTGTGACCGTTATGCTTTTGCCTGTATTTGGATGCCTTGTTGCTGCTTGCGTTTCACCGTATGTCTTGAATAAAGCCTTCAAACGCACACTGCAGACACTTTTGCCTACTTCTATCGGACACTTTATTTGCTGCTTTATAAAAGTTTGATAAAATTTCAGCAGGAAGAGCTGTCACAGCATAAGCCATGTTGATACCAAACCAGAGCCCAGATGAAGTTGTCGGAGGTAGCAACAGTAACTAAGGGGGGCGGGGCTTAGCCAAAGGTGAATTGAAGCACATGTGTCACCACTTGAACACAACAACTCAAAATTGATCACACTTGTGGTTAATGATGTGAGGGAACATATACTGTAAGCCAGTTCAGAGAGGACTGGATTGTGAGGCCCTACAATGGATAGAAATTTGAGAGGAAGAGTTTGTGTGAGAGGAGGTCGAGGTGGTCGTGGTGGTCAGCGAAGACAAAGAACAGTAATATCTGATGAAATCAGAGCTACTGTGATTGACCATGTTCTTGTCCATGGTATGAGCATGAGGGAGGCTGGACAAAGGGTAACCAAACATCAGTAGATTCACTGTGTCCACCATAATCCGAAGATTTAGAGAAGAGAACAGGTTTTATTACCTTTTTTTGACATTATAGTACAGTATGTAAATGTTGACAGCAATTACTGTATGAGATATTATATACTGTACCACAGTATACTGTAAGTAAATATGTTTCAGTACATCACTGTACCAATGTACTGTAGTATTGTAATGGAGGGTTGGTCTAACTGTTTGTAGTATTCCATGTATATTTTTTGTAACTCCATGTTCTCTTTTTGTAGAATTGAAAGACTGAACCAAGGTTTTATCAATCTTTGCCTTCCACCGTACTCCCCTTTCCTAAACCCCATTGAGGAATTCTTCTCCTCATGGCGGTGGAAGGTATATGAACGCCAACCTTACGCCAGGGTAAATCAAAACATTTTGGCCAGACAAAATGTGACCTGTGATGTGGATTAAGTCCTGTGGCCTGACCCAGTACGGAGACATGATGCTGTGGCTGAGTAATGCACTTATTTGTATATTTTTGTACTTTATTTTTACATGGGCTTACAGTAACAAGTGGCAAATGCACAAGATTTCTGTTTTGTCTTTTTGTACAAGTGCTAAATGCACAGTTTTTTTGTTGTTGTTTTGCAACATGCATTTAGCCTCATGTGAACAAAAAACATTAATTTCTCCAGCTTCATGTCCTGAGCATTGAGTTTTCTATTTTTCTACGTAGTGTTTAGTGACTGTTCCGTAGTGTTTTTAATTTTGATTGACTCGGGGCACGATTTGACAACATAGTTCAGTTTTGAGCGTCAACTGTTTTGAGGTGAAAGTTTGGTTTTGCAAGAAGAGTCTAAAAGGGTTTTGTGAATGTAGCTTGAAAATTGGGTTTTGTGTTCACAGTTTAGAGAAAAGGAGATCAGCTTTCAAGAAATGTGTCTTAGCAATCGAGAAAAACTGTAATGCAGAGGATGCTCACAGGAATACCTGTGAGCAATCATTGCATGGATTCATTGTTGGCTGCCACAAAAACAAAAAATGTATAGATCTTGTTGTTGTTGCATCCATCTATCCTCACACAGTATGCGTATATGGTGCATGCTGTCCTTTGGTGCTGTTTAGTTCTGCTCATCATACAGAATAAAAGCCCTTAATGAGCAGAGAGAGAGAGAGAGAGAGAGGTCACTCAAACTGCTAGACAGTCTTCAGTGTCTGTCAGCTTGAGAACGCTGTTGAAGAGGAAGAACTCTAAAAATACTCTGAAAGAAGAGTCTGATTTCAAGCACAATTAGAGCTGAGACATTTGAATGACACTAAGAATATGAGTCATATCCGTAGGCGTAATTTGCGGGTGGGACATGTCCCCACCACTTTTTCTCAGGGTCGATATTGTCCCCACCACTTTTTGAAACATTTCGAGGCACGGATACCTATCACAAATAAATCAAACATCTCCAATTAGCCTAACTAGCAGAGCATTCATTTAGTTCGTTAATAAGAGATGATCTAGCGCTAAAATGTGTTGTTTTTGAAATCCAGCTGAGCGCTCGTTGCCGCTGCGATCAGTGGTGCGGATACAGTGTTTAATTGCGGCTCGGCAAGTCTTCACATGGACGCACGCTTCAATCTCACTTTCCGCGTCTGATATTCCGATTGTCAAATATGTGCATGTGTTTTGTTGTATAAACACCTTTGTAACGATCGCGCTGTATGCGCGATGGGCGCCGCCATGTTAGTTTGTGCCACAGGTCAGAGAATCGGATCTGTTGGATTTACAACACGTCAATTCATCCACTTCTCCCGAAATACATGAAAGTAAGTGGCTGGTGAACTGGAAGAAGAATAGGGTAATAAATATAAAGCTACTTACACAATGTGTATCTGATATGAATAAAACGTGTCGTCTTTTTATAATATAAAGGATTATTATTGCCGCTTCCATAGACATCAGTGTGTATTTTACAAACTTAAAAAATGTGTATAGATAGGGTACCTCTATCAGATAGGCCTACCTCTGATACGCTTGGCAAAAATTCTAAACACCAGACCATTACAGAACACAAGTGAAATTTGCGGATGTATTTTTTCAAGTGAAAAATCTCGGTATAACAATATGTTATATTAGTAGATCTCATTAAAAGACAAATTAAACCCAACTTAACATTACTATTGAAATTGATTTCTAGACGTAATGTTAGAACCCCCCAACCCCTCAACACACACACCACACACACACACACACACACACACACACACACACGCCTACACCTGACCTGTCCCACCCACTTTTAAAAACAAAGTTACGCCACTGGTCTCTGTCCGTCTGTCTGTCTGTCTGTCTGTCTGTCTGTCTGTCTGTTGTTCTATCTGTCTATCCATCTGTCTGTTTGTCTGTCTATCTATTTGTCTCTTTCTGTCTATCTGTCTGTCTGTCTGTTGTTCTATCTGTATGTCTATCCATCTGTCTGTTTGTTTGTCTGTCTATCTATTTGTCTCTTTCTGTCTGTCTGTCTGTCTGTCATTCTATCTATCTATCTATCTATCTATCTATCTATCTATCTATCTATCTATCTATCTATCTATCTATCTATGTCCGTCCGGCCGTCTATTTGTCTCTCTGTCTGCCTGCCATTATATCCATCCTTCTATCTATCTACTGTATCTATCCATCTATCTATCTATTTATCCATCTGTCTGTATGTCCTTATCCGTCTGTCTGTCCTTCTATCTGTCTGTCTGTCCTTCTATCTGTCTGTCGTTCTATCTGTCTATCCATCTATCTGTCTGTCTGTCTCTGTCCATCCTTATGTTTGTCTGTCTGTCCGTCTGTCCTTCTATTTGTCTATCCATCTGTCTGTCTATTGGTCCTTTTATATTTTTGTATTTCACAAGAATGAAATTATAAATATTGAAATTATGAATAAAGTATTTTGTTTTTGTTTTATCCCCAGTTTTTCCTTTGACAACCAATATAGTTAGTCCTAAACATCAGCAATGGAAAATAACTTCTCAGCGTTCAGGCTTTATGTCCTCAGATGTAATATTTCACAGGCACAGCTGCACACGGCTCTCAAATCCTGGATCAGAAGGTCAGAATCCTCAGATGAGCCGTACCTTCTCAAACAGAGCTCGCTTCACCACGTTCTTCACGAGATTACAACACATCTGTCATCATTCATTTATGACAGCAATGAATCTTGTCCTTTGGAAGTCCCTTCCTCCGCTCTCCTCCAAACACAATGAAGCGTGTCCTCCTCCAAAGCGTGGCGTCTGCTGTCAGCTTTGTTTACTGTGATGCTGTGCTAATACGGCGAGGGCCTCTATTGATCTGTCTCAACTTTTGCTGTACGCGTGTATAGAAGTACATATATTACAGAGCAAATATTAATATGCATCTGTGACACATATTAAAGGTACAATATGTAAGAATTTTGTAATAAAATATCCAAATATCACTTGCACAGTGTTATATATTTCCTGCAGTTGTGTACTTACAATATCCCAAAAGTTCCCAAAGATTTTTAATTTTAGAGAAATTCCCATTTTAACTAATTGTCCGTCCCGGAAAACCTGTTCACTTGTCGCCTGTCACTAGACGCGTTTCCATTACCGCTCAAATTGCGCAAATTGAAATTGCGATTCGATGACAAACTTCGACTTGACAGCCGCTCTTGTATATGTACTTCATTAGGTGAGCACATAAAATGTAAATGTACATAAAACTAATCAATGTTATTTAGTTCAACATGATGAAATGTTAGAACATGATCTGTATGTTATTCTAATGTAGATCTAGCCTACTGCTAGTCTCATATAGCCAACAAACTAACATATAGAATAACATTATACCACCACACTCAAATGCAGTTTAGTATGATAGTGTAACGTTTAGACCGAGTGAAACAGCGCTGCGTTACCTCACAAGTTTAATTTGTCTAGTAAACTGGCCTGTGTGAGTATTAATTCTGCACTTGCGGGTTGTTCGGTAGAATGAAATGTCCATTCCTCTATATCCGCGAGGGTCTGATGGCGCTGATATCTGCCACTCAATAGCAATCATCGCGCCCTGCTTCATACCACAGTCATGATAAAAACATCAATGTATTCACTCATCCAAAAACATTATTAGATCCATCGGCTTGACGACAAGATCCATAATTCCGCAGGAAATTTTGCGTCATCAATGTACGCCTTTGTTATTGTAAGAGGTTAGCGACCCCTAGTGGCGAAAAAAAAATACATATTGTATCTTTAAACCGTCTTCTTTTGCTCATGTCTCACCAAGGGGGTAATGCATCCGCCGTACACTGAAGCTTCTCTGGGCACCACCATTGATTAGCGGACCCCCACCTGCTGTTAGCATTCCATTGACTCCCATTCATTTTGGCGTCACTTTGACAGCGAATAACTTTACATCTGAGGCGTTTAAAGACTCCATTTGTCCATTATTTATTTCTAAAGAAACACAACAATGTATAAAATGCTCCATTACTTTGTATCTTACGTTATGGCCCCGTAGAAGCCGTTTTTGTAAAAATAGGCTAACGATTGCATCATAACTACGCAACTCTCTGTCGCACAGACCAGAAATTACCGTATAGACAGGCGGAGAAGCTCGCAAGCAATCGGGGGGACGTGGAGGCATAAAGTCAAGGGAGAAACCCATAGAGAGTGATAAAGTTGCTCCTGCTGCTAGCTCATGGACAGCTAATACACGCTCTCCGTCTCTGCGAGATTCGTGAGGGAATGATTCAGATTTCTCTCGGCACAGCGACTAGAAGACTGACAACTGTCAGACACGTTGTTCACGTCACATCTACGTCACCAAGCTCAGTTTGAGCCTGCACAGTTCGCCTGGCGATCAGGAAGTGAGTGCTTCAAATGGGCTTCACTTTTCTCCGTTGAAATCTATGGGGTCGCTGTGTCCATCTTGTCTGTATCTCACACGGGCTCTTCATTTCAGTCTGGTACAGTCATGTCTCCAGGCCTGTTCAGAATCTGAACTTTTATCTCAGGCTAAACTATCCAGAACTGGCTGTTGATAGCACAGTGGATTTCTGTGGGAAAACATGTTGGCATATGGGATCTTCCTGCTCCCCCGACTCTTTTATTAGACTCTGATTGAACACAGATCCACAGAGTGATTCTGGCACAGTGGGTTTCATGAGCGTTTCACTAACTCATGCCAAATACAAGCAGCATGATCCAGTGAGATACTATTTTTAAAATTTGGGTGGAATATTTCCAACTAACGAATGAATGAATGATCAAATACTACATGTGTTCACAACTTCACATACACATGAAATTAATATTGCGAACGAGCAAATGTTAATTAACATAGCCTACTAATATCCATCCATCAGTTTGGGCTCAGTAACATTTTTAAAGAAGAAAAACTGTATTTTAAAATGTATTCCTGTGATCAAAGCTGAATTTTCAGCATAATTTCCCCAGTCTTCAGTGTCACATGATCCTTCAGAAATCCTTTTAATATGATGATTTGATGCTCAATTACTGCTATTATTATCAATGTTGAAAAAAGTTCTGCTGCTTCATATTTTTGTGATTCTTTGATGAATAGAAAGTTTGAAAGTCTGATCACTTTTAAACAATTGCAAATGCATCCTTGCTGAATAAAATTATTAATTTATTTAAAAAAAAAAATATTACTGATCTCAAACTTTTGAACATTGTCTTGAAAGTAAAAAACAAACAAAAAACGATTTAGCAAATAAACATAATGTCAGAATTAATAGCCTTCCAATCATCATTACCAAAGCTTGTTTTGGGACAGTATTTTATTAGAAAGTGGCTGAACAACCTAAAAAAATAACTAGCCTATATATATGTTTTGCTTGATGGTTTCTCAGCCTGTACCAACCTATATGGGGAGGCTGCAGACCTGGAGCCGGTAGATATAGGACCCAAACAGTTTTACGCCCCTGGCAGTTTTACGCCCCTGTTGTTCCTGATGCGTCCAGTAGAGGGATATACTGCGAAATAACATCATTAAATCGACGCTAACACATTAATAACCCGTCCATAGACTTGACAATTTTGTGTTTTTTGTTCATTTAAATATAAACGCTACAGTGTAGATCTGCACGGATTAAAATAGAAAAATAGATGCAGATCAGTCGGTGTTCACTCTCTTCACTCAGCCTAAAGAAGACTTTTGTTTTTGTGAATTGAAAAATTAAAAATACACATAGTTGGATCAACTACGTGTTATGACAAGTAATGATATGACCTACTGCAGTTATAGGCCTACTCACCGTATGTTTTTATATGGAGACTAAGTGAAATATGTTGTTGTGAATTTATATAAAGTTACATTTAGATATTAACCATATTTAGACAATTAGACATAGGCCTACAGTACCGTGTAATCATATGGATCCTCGATTTAATATCTGCTGTACTATTCTCTATTGGTCGTCATACAGCTACAAAACAGTGTCCTACATACGTGGTAAGATAAATTTAAGCCAGATCGTCCTGAACTTTTAGGTAAATTCTGGGCAAGTTTCATCTGCATAAAGACAGAACCATCCAATGGCAAAACCTTTAAACTCAAAGGTTTCTAAAACAAATAATATCCTCGAGTCTGTTGTAAAGAACCTTTATTTTTTTATTGACAATGTAATATTGTATTGATTTGTGTAGTAGCCTAATTCAATCTCTTTTGATGTCCGTATACCCCCTTGTTTTTTTCCCTCTTCTCACTGTTAATGTCTGTATCCTTTCATTTGCAATACAAAATAAATAAATAAATTAATTAAAAAAAAAGATTAAAACATACCTCAATTCGTGTCGCTGTACAGCCTCCCCCTACTGGACGCATCAGGAACAACAGGGGCGTAAAACTGTCAGGGGCGTAAAACTGTTTGGGTCCTATATCTACCGGCTCCAGGTCTGCAGCCTCCCCATACTCGTACCAACCCGATCACACTAAATGCGTCTCTATAGCACGCAGTGTGTTTATCGTGTAATTTATACGCGAACATTAGTTTTTACGTGCATAGGATAGGCTATGCATGGGTTGGTTAGGGTAGTGGTGTGGGGTGCGTGTGTATTACACGCAATGAAGTGCGTATCAAATGCACGCGAAAACTGCGTATCATATGCACGTATACAAACTAATTTTCGCGTATGCATTGCACGATAAACACACTGCGTGCTATAGAGACGCATTTACTGTATTCTGGGTGGTTGCTACTTGCTCTTGTTGTTTTTCTACTGGTTCAAGTCAAAAAGACTCCAGCCTTATGAAGTCTGTAAATATGTCTCGATTCCCTCCTTTAATGTACATTTGTAGGATTTTTTTATTTGTTTTTATTTTTTCCTATTTTATTGTCCACATTCATTAAGTCTGATCACTTTGAAAACTAATAACACATCTCTCCCCTAAAAAATATTGTAATATTATTAATTTTTTTGTAACAGCTATTCACCAAAGTTTAATGCTTATGGTTATGGGTTATAGGGATCATAGTGATTCCTTATGTAGTGCCACTGATCATCTTCAAAAGCGTTGGTCTGCCCTCTAGTGGACAACATCAGCATTGCACAGCACTACATCTCTCTTCCTTTTATTGTCTTTATCTAACAGTGTGTTTTAAAAAGCATTGTACAGACATTTCTGGTTGGTTATTATAATTTATATTAATAATTATATGCAACAGTTTTTGTCTTTCTTTCTCTCTTTTTATATGCCAGAGACATTGAGAACACGTGTGTGTGTGAGTGTGTGTTACAATTATATATTTATTTACTATTTTCAGATTATTTAATACAAATAATGTGGATTATCACAATAGAATTTTGAATATTTAATTTAAAATTGTAATAATTGTTTTCATGTTATTTAATGAAATCATTTGAAATATTACAATAGTATTTTGAATATTTTATTTTTATTTTATTATGCATTTTTTATATTTATTTAATATTTTTAATATAAATAATGTAAAAATATTACAATAGTAGTTTGAATATTTTAATATTATTCAATATTATTTCATAAAATAATGAGAAATATTACAAAAGCATTTATAATATTTGTATATTTGATATTATAATATTTCTTATTACTTATTGAGTCATTTTTAGATTTTTTTTTATTTGTTATTATTATTATTATTATATAGACATATTAAAATATAATAATCACAAAATGTTGGCCAAATCATGCAGCCAAACAAGCACAGCAAACCTAAAAAATATATATTTTTATTTTAAATAATGCATTTAAATCGCAATCGGAATTTATTCCCCCCCAGATCCAGTCAGATCCTGTTGTCTTTGAATAAAGGTTTAATGAGAAGCAGTAGGCTAGTGTGTAAAAAGGCTTGAATGAAAGTAAACTCATTTTGAAAGTCGCTAATGAGCGAATTCACACCCTCGTTGTGTTTCACACACATCCAAAATGTCACGGACGTGGACACACACACACCGTGAGCCAATTTGTGTGTGCTCATGCTCAAATTCACGCTGTCCCTCCCCGCTGTTTCTCTCCACATCTTTCCCTGATTTCCACTCTCTTCGCGCTCGTTCCGTGAAGCTTTCCTGGTAGAACAGCATGTAACGTTCTCAGCATCACGACACCGGAGTGAGTGTGTGTGTGTCTGTGAGTGTGCGCTAACACACACAGGCTGTGGCGGAGCGTCTTCATCTCTGGTTGTAAAGCGTGGATCATGTTCTATTTTCAGCTGGTGATCATGGCAGGAACCGTTCTCCTGGCGTATTACTTCGAGTACACGGACACCTTTCCCGTACACATCCAGGGATTCTTCTGCTTCGATAAGACGTTCTCCAAACCATACCCTGGACCGGACGAGAGCAGTAACGTACCGCCGGTGCTCGTCTACTCTCTGGTTGCGGCGATTCCTACTATGATCGTGAGTAGCCTCAGTTTTCCCTTGGTTTCTCTGTGCTTGTGGGTAGAGAAGTGAGACTCAACTTTAGTTTGAGTGATAAATATGTGTGTGTGTGTGTGTGTGTGTGTGTGTGTGTGTGTGTGTGTGTGTGTGTGTGTGTGTGTGTGAGAGAGAGAGAGAGAGAGAATCCAGTATTCAAAAATATACTAAACAAGCTTTATTATGTAATGGAGGTTATTTTAGGACTTTTTTTGTATGTGACATTATTTTCCTAACCCCAAACTCTCCTCATCAGAATGGCAAAAAAGAATGTGTAATTCTTCACCATAATGTGGGGGATAAAACATAAAGATATTAAAGGTAGGGTAGGACGTTTTGTTATTCTGGTTGAAACTCTCTTCACAGCCTAAAAACAATCAATAATAGAAGTGGTCTAAATATTAAAACATGTACATATATCTTCTGTGGAAGTCTCGGGACCAAACCAATGTTCGTCCAATCATTGCATTCGGTCCGAATGCAATGATAGGATGTCCTGCCTGCCTGTCAACATATGTATTTCCATACCACCTCGCACCTGCTCGCTCAGACATCACACATCAATTGGCAAAATTGTATAAATTGCTTACTTTAATATATAATAAGATATTCTTTAAATTGTAAAATATTTTATAATATGATATTGTTTTATGAATTTAGCTTAACTGTATTTAAACATGTATTACGTTTTAATTTGGCAGTAAAGTGTTGACATGACAATAATATCACAATGTTAAAAAAAGTAAGCATTTTCTTTTTTTCTTTTGATTTAGAAAATTTAGAAAACATTTGGCCACATTTTAGTAATAAGACTTTTTATATTTTAGTAATAAGAGTTTTGAAATGTATGTCATTACAATAATATACATTTATTTTAAAAAGCTTAGATTTTATTTTTATTTAATGAGAAGCACAATGTGTGTAAAATAGCTTGAATGAAAGCGAACTCATAAAAAAGTCGCACACATATTCATTTTAATGTTAAATGTGGCCTGGACAGGTTTTCGTGAGATTTACCCGAAGGTTTTAAAGGGGTAGCCTACATTCTGGGGCCGTTTACAAGAGACCGGTTTCAACTAAAAAGGCAAAACTTTTTATGCGTTTCGGCCGTTCATTTACTCGACAAAAGCGTTTTGGGGGCTGAAAACGCAAACTTTTGAAAAAGAGCAAAGTGCAAGTTTTTGAAAACGGTAATATTGTCTCTGCGTAAACAACACGCGCATATGTATAGTCGCTTAGATTTTCTTTACAAAGTGACGTTGCCATCTACTGGCCTTGCTTGATTTTGTATTTAGACCGCATTTTTGCTGTGTAAACGTACCCTTATTTTGCTTATAAATATCTCAGTAGTTTCTCTTAGACAAAAGTGAGATTAAATCAAGTTTTTTTTTTTTTGTCCTGTGTTTCTCAGATTTTTCTCCAATGAAAAAGACCTCAGTTATCGGACATGATGATGTCTCAAGTTTTACCTTCAGAGATCTTGATATGAACTTAAACAATTCTCATCAAAATCCATTCCTCATTTCCTTTAAGTTTAAAGTTAATCCCTAACCGAGATTTAAATAAGAGTTTAAAGTAATGGAGCAACAGGATTACAATTTGTCTGTCTTAAATGTAAATTAAAACCAGGATAAAATGTTTTATATCGCCTAGCTTAAATGTAAGCCTAAATTCCACAAAGTTCGGTGCAACAGAATGATCAGATCAACCAGAGCAACCTCTGAACAAAAGTAGACCGCAGCTATAACTGGATGTGATGGTTTGTAGGTGCTGGTTTTACTGGTGTCTCCCTGCCACGTTGTGAAGCGGAGGGGAGGCAACAGATTGTGGGACCACACGGATCTGCCTCCCTCCTTTTTCCGAGTCTGTCAGAGCCACGTGTGGTACATGTGGGCATGTGTTTCTGGGCGAGTGTATGAGCCAGCAGTCGATCTGAAGCCTGGAGTACGAGCCTCATGTACGAGCGTACTGGCATGAGCTGTCAGAGCCAAAACACTCTCACACATAAAGAACAGCCAAGTGAAGACGAGGCCGAGAGACGCACGAGAAGGTGTTTGAAATGGAAGAGAACTTCTGTTAGATTCATAAATAAGGAAAAGTACATGAAATCAAGCAAGGGGTAGTGGGATAGAAACGCGCAAGAGACTCATTTAGAGATGTTATGATGGCCGGCAGAGGCAATGATTGATTGAGAATGAGAAAGGAAATGAAATGTGCGACATCTGGTGCTTTTGCCCATCGGGACACAATCATTTTCTGTCCAAAACAGAGTGACACGGTCATTTTATGGGGGAATATCATGCATAAAATACACTACAAAACTCGAAAACAAGTGATATTGTGAAATATTATTATGAAAACTGAATTTTCAGCATCATTACTCCAGTATTCGGTGTCACATGATCCTTCAGAAATTAGTCTAATATGATGATTTGATCCTCAAGAAACATTTGTTATTATTATCAATGTTGAAAAAAATGTTGCTGCTTAATATTTTTCTGGAAACAGTGATACATTTTTTTAGGATTCGTTAATGAATAGAAAGTACTTTCTTCCCAAATTCACTCATCTTGATTCACTATGTTAAACCTGTTATAAGTATTTCTATTTTAGACCTGGCTGATGGGATGGGTTTCACAGGAAATTGCGTACATGTGTCATCCGCCACTGCGTGTCTCGTCATATCCGAATAGAGAAAAGTTGCTCTGGCTACTTTGACAAAACAAACGTTTTGGATCGGTAAGACTTTTAATGTTTTTAAAAGAAGTCTCTTCTGCTCACCAAGGCTGCATTTATTTGATTAAAAAAAGAAAAGAAAAACAGTAATATTGTTAAATATTATGACAATTTAAAATAACTGTTTTATATTTGAATATATTTTAAAATGTAATTTATTCCTGTGATCAAAGCTGAATTTTCAGCATCATTACTCCAGTCTTCAGTGTCACATGATCCTTCAGAAATCATTCTAATATGATGAAATAATGCTCAAAAAACATTCATTATTATTATCAATGTTGAAAATAGTTGTGTACAATTTTTATTTTTGGATTATTTGATGAATAGAAAGTTCAAAAGAACAGCTTTTATTTGAAATGCAATCTTATGTAACATTATAAATGTCTTTATTGTAACTTTTGATCAATTTCATTCATCCTTAATGAATAAAACTATTGATTTTTTTCCATTTATTTCCATTTACTATTTCTGTTCTTTTGAACATTCTATTCATCAAAGAATCCTGAAATAAAAATGTAAATAACTGTTTTCAACATTGATAATAATGAGACATGTTTCCTGAGCATCAAATCATCATATTAGAATGATTTCTGAAGGATCATGTGACACTGAAGACTGGAGTAATGATGCTGAAAATACAGCGCAATATTCAAATAGAAAAAAAGCTGTTTTAAATTGGAATAATATTTCACAATATTACTGTTTTTTTGTTTGTTGGTTTTTATCAAATAAATGCAGCCTTGGTGAGCAGAAGAGACTTATTTTAAAAACATAAAAAAATCTTGCCGATCCAAAACTTTTGACTGGTATTGTAATTCAAATTTTGACATTTGAATTACAACATTATGGTATAATAGCATTTGTTCTATACTGTCTTTAATTCTTGCCGAGTTGAACAACAGCAGCTGAGGGAGTGTTTGAGAGTTTGCAGCTTCATTTGGTTCGGCAGAAATCACTTACAGCACCTTGACTCATACGGCCCACAACCGATGAAATGAAGTGTTCATCAAAAAACACACACCACTGCCCATGGGTGACATGACATCAGTCATCACCATCAAACACAGACGTCACCTGTTTTAATAGTGTACATGTCAGCATGTTGGCCTCAGCTCTCTAAAGTCATATTCAGTCATTTCCCAGAGCTTTCCTACAGCGCCAGACGGAGAAGAGACGACCAGATCAGTCTCCGGCTCTTTCATTAAACTCATCCATCATTAGACACATGTTTAAAGACATGTTCTCTTCATCACAGGCTACACAAACAATATTATTTACATCTCTTTATCAGTGGCTATTTTCTTGTTACATTTACTATTATTAATAATCTAGTTCAGTCATGAAACTCTAGAGGGCGCAGGCTGATCGGTCCTTTACATCCAATCTGCAAGAAATCACATCATTACCGCATGGCACAAGCTGATTGGCTTCTGCTGATCCTGCAGTCAATGAGATTTCTTCCTCAACATTTACATAGTCTGGTTCATTGTTTGCTGTAAACTATCAGAGTTCATCTGAACCCCTCCACCTCCCCAGCTCCACCTGCCTAGATCTCCTATGGGATTTATGTATATTTATCAGCATATCTTACATGTTCACAGCAGTGTCTCTGTGTATCTATTAGCAGTAGCAAGTACTTGCTCTGCAGCAGCAATAATAATCAAGAGCAGCAGCTATTAATAACAATAAGGAAATGCAACAAGGAAATAACCAAGATGCAAACAAAAAAAAGCAAGAAAAAGAAAAAAACGAAATAGGCTTCCTGTGTCACATCTCACCACGTATCTCGCCGAATTTGATGGAGTGTTTTCTGTCACCTGTTGTACATTCTCGCTGAGACTTCAAGCTCTAGCCACTGAAGCTGAAATGTCACTCAATGTACAGCCACAAATCCCATCAAGCTCTGTGGTGTGTCTGACTCTCCTCGTCTCTTTTCGAGTGTGACATTCTTCTGGAGTTTCTCAAATCTGATGAGACAGACAGACAGACCTTCATTTTCTAATTATCATGTCTGTTTCTAGAGCTTCCTGGTTAAGTGGACACTGATACCCCTTTTTCACCAAAGCATTTTGAGAGCCGGTTCGGAGCCAATGCCTATACTCGCGAACCAGTTCTTTGTGTTTCTCGGCCAGGAAAATTTGTTCCAAAGCGGCACCAACTCTTTGCTGGACTAGAACCGTTCTTTTACCACGTCATGCTTACGTTGGGGGCTGGGGGCGGAGTTATTGTGACCAACAACACGACGGGAAAGGTTGTGACCGACCGCCATTGCTAAAAACACAGGGCTAGTAGAAAGATGGATTCTAAACATTTGCAGAAAGACGATGTAGTCCGCCATTGTAATTGTTATGCTTGAAGTTGGCGCAAGCGTTTCTGGGAAAGCTAAGACGTATGGCGACGTACACAGTGACGTAACATCGTCGTTCGCTGGGCTCGCTAGTCAGTGGAAAAACAAACAGGTTCTGAGAAAGTTCACAAGTTGAACCAACTTTGAACCAGCACCAGTTCCGAACCAGTTCTTTTTTGGTGGAAACGAGGTGTGAGAGCCCCGAAGCTTTTATTTCTCAATAGTCCATAACAATTGTTTCCCAGGGAAGGATAACGACAACAACAACAAAAAACCTCTCATTCAAATACACTCACACATGTTGTGCAATTCATATTGAGGGCAGTGAGATTAACATTTAATATGGTTTGGTCTTACAAGAACATGTTACATCACAGGGTAGAAAAATACATTTGGGGAAAATACAATATTTCCAACATCGCTCAGGTCTAAAGTGCAGCTGGATCCAGCAATATCAAACTAGCAGCATTTTCATCTTCACCACTGACTAAAACATTGGATAGTAGTGACATATTAAATATTGCATTTCACAGTCGGGGAAGTACTTTTTACATAGACAAACAGAAGTTACCTTGATTTCACATAACCAGATGTTCTTCAGCCAAAATTACTATTAAAAATACTCAAAGTTTTGTTTCAGGCATAAAAATGTTTTTTTTATCCCATTTTAACCCATTTTATCAAATGCTCTAGCCAATTCTAGCTCGCAGAAGAGTATAATGCATCAAATAATGAATAAAAAAGTGTTCACAGTGATGATTAATTTGAAGGAAATGTGAGAACAAGAGACTGTAAGCATGAGTGATAGAGACTGATGAAAGAAAGCCAGAGATAAACGCTCTCTCTACACCGTATGATCAAAAGAGCCAAACTCTAATGCTGAAAGAATGTCAAAAAGAAGCCGTTAATAATGAATTATGTGTTGCTCTAAAAGTTATTTTCAAAAGCTGTAGGTGTTGTAGGTGACCCGTGTTTTCTGAAGATTTGATAGCGGACTGTAACCTACACGTGATTCAACCTCATGATCAGATCGTCTTGCTGTTGTTGTTGTGACTTTTGTCTTCCGTTTAGCACTGAAAGTAAGAAAAAGTTAATGCTATGTATTTCACACACAATTAACATATTCAGTTATCACAAGCTTCAAAAACTACAAAAGTGACATGAAACCACAAAAGTGTTACATATGAGATGTGCGCTATGTTTAAAGTCTCTTTTAAAGCTCAAAAAAAGATAAAAATGATCAAATTTCATTATAAAAACCCTTTTAGTTGCTTGGTTGGCCATAATACTTTCCTAAACCGTTTTATCAGATAATTTCCAGTATTGTGCTTTCATTTATGAGGTATAAATATTTTGAGGATGTTTGTGCTCTGCTCAGGCATTAGACAGGTCACTAGATTGTTATGACTGGGCGTCGCACGTTAAAATTGCAGTATTTATTAAAAATATTAGATTCTTATAATACATGTGCCCTTGTAATCTTTATTAAAAAATCTTCCCCTCCCTCTAACATCTCTTCTCTTCTCGGATGATGTGTTTACTGGCGTGAGGGCGGGGCAACCTGTCACTCACATGAGATCCACCAATAGCAAACCACAACCATCCAATCAATTCCCCCTTCCAATCAATCAAAAGCCCCGCCCTACATTTGTTCTTGTTTGAGAAGCCATTTCACTCGAATATACGTCGCAATAGAAAAGAAAATGCCAACATTAATTTATCAGCAACATAAAATTGCTGTTTTATGTTTCAGCCTGCATGATTCAAGGTGTAAACTGCACCAAAACAGCCTAAATATAAGCGTCTGCTGGCCGGAGGGAGGGTTGGAGCGTGTGGAGGGTGAACAGTGATGCCACCTGAGAAACCGGAGCAGATGGCACTGGCTACTCGAGGGCTTTTTTTTAATGCACTGGCATTTCAACATATGTCTGAACTGTGCACCTCTCTGTCGTGGCAGGAATGTCCACTCGTAGCCTCAGGGAAGAGTACGCTTATGGTCTGTTTTGCGTCACAATAAGAGCGAAGATGAAACGGGGTAAAGCAGCAACCTCTAGGCTTTCATTCGGTTTCATCACACATAATAAAAAAAGCACCGCTTGACTGTCTGGTTTTGTGTTGTGGAGCTCAGGAGATGAACAGAAGGTGCTTTTAAATGATGCAGATGTATTTATATTTTGCATAATCTTTACATAATAATTTCTAGCAAATATCATATACACTAAAGAAATTAAGAATTCTTCAGCAAGGATGCATTGAGTTATTCAAAAGTGACAGTAAAGAAAGACATTTATATTGTTACAAAACTATTTTTATTTCAAATTAATGCTGTTCATTGGATAATTCTCTACTCCTCAAAGAAACCTGAAACAAGATGGAGCATGGTATCCACAAGAATATGAAGCTGCACAACTGTTTTCAACATTGATAATAATGAAGAGAAATGTTTATTGAGTATCAAATCATATTAGAATGATTTCTGAAGGATTATGTGACACTGAAGACTGGAGTAATGAAGCTGAAAATTCAGCTTTGATCACAGGAAAAAAAATAATAATTTAACATGGGTTACAGAGTTAAACTTTTTTTATTTTTTATTTTTTATTTTTTTATAATACTGCTTTTACTGTATTTTTGATCAAATAAATGTATCCTTGGTGAGACTTCTTTAAAAAAAAACGTTTGAATGTTAGTTTATGTTAGTGTTGTGGAATCACTTCCCAATTTAATCTGATTTACCTAAATAATAAACATCCGGATGTCTTTGACATTCACAACCCATTGTAGTTCTGTGATATGACGTATCACTCGTTTTGTTTTGTTTTTGTCCATAAATAGTATATTCAGTTGAGAATACAACAGAAACTTGTATATACAAAGTAAATGGGGTTCATTTTGATGTCATGTTGACTTAATGAATGTTATATAAATCTTGAGCTATCCATTATAATTATTTTTGAGGATTTTGGTTTTCTGTGCTGTGATCTCATGTAATTTACTATGGTATCACGTGATGGGAATTAGACATCATATCCTGCGGATGACACTTTCCTGCCCTCAGTTGGGAGCCGTTGTGGTGTTGAGATCTGCTTTATAATATACATTAATATGAGAAACATGAGCCACAACAAGCCTAATGGCCCATGACAGGCTCTAAAAGCTGAGAAGGATCTGGAAACTCGGCTTTATCTCATCTAATGGTGCGTTATTCACACTTCAACTGATGTTCACACTCTAAAAAAACGCACTATATTAGATACACACAACCACAACAACATCACAGTCGGCTTTTAAGAGCCGTTCACCCAAAAATGAAAATCGGTCACCCTTATGATATCGTTCCAAACTTTCTCTTTCGGCATGAGTCACATGGACTGACTGTGTTGGTCATTTCCTCACTGATGTCAGTCTGTGTCAGCGGTCAGGTGCTAAACTGGGAATGTGTGAGGTGAACGCCGTGTCCCTGTCCCTCACTGTCTCATCCCTGACGGATCTGTCTGTCTCTTCCAGTTTAAGCTCATGGATTTGATGTCTGTGCTTCTGGTCTCCTCTTCTTCTGCCACCAGGGAAGTGCTGGTGTGTACCAGTATGATTCAGTGTTTCAAAGCATCTTTACAGTGATAAACAGGAAAATTATGCATTTCAATTGTTGTTCAGCGTTTATTCAGTTCTGCTTTTGAAGATCATCAATTAATAAATTAGTTAATTTCATCTATACAGCTTTGGAGAAAACAGTGATGTCATTGTCCAGCTCTGTTCAGTTCTCATACAACAGCGTCAGATCAGTAATATTGCTGAATATGAAGTGTCACCAACTAAGCAAGCCAGAGGCGACAGTGGCAGGGAACCCAAACTTCGTGACAGAATGGAGAAAAATAAAAAACCTTTGGAGAAAGCAGGATCAGTCAGAGAGCCAGTTCTCCTCTGGCCAACGAACAAACACAGTGTGATTATGATTCAGGATGCATTGCATGTCAGAATTTACACAATTAAAGGATTTTAAAATGTTAATGCACTTTAAATAAAACAATTTAACTATATGCAATCCGTGCAAATATTACTAATCTCAACAACATGCAAATATATTTAAGGAGACTTTTAGTGTTACTCACTTTATTGATTATTATTATTATTCTTTTTATTTATGTTTATGATCTCATGCATCCCATCCCATATATTTTTTTCAACATGGCTTTCAGTGTTACTCTTTTTTTTTTTGTATATATTTTGAGTATTTTATTTATTTTTAAATGGTTTATTGTACCCAAGTAAATGTTCTTTTTTAACTAAACTTTTAACATTCTTCTATGGTTTATGTTTGTCTTATAAGAGTCTTTTGCATTTTGATGGTTTCATGCGCTCAGCAGCCAATATCTCCCTGCGCTAAACACATGTGGTCGACACAAACCATGCTTATTCTCAGAGCACGTGTAATATGGGTTGTATTTTCTTTTACCTCGCATAGTTTTGTTCGTAGTTTTTAAACAGATTGACATAATTGACCAATCAGAATTGAGCTGTGTTATTATAATTATGAATAATAAATGAGCTTTTACTGTAGAGGAGACTTGAGTATTTAAACACATAGAGAACTGATGTATGCGCAGCTCTTACATTGCTAAGCAGAATTAGTCACGTTGATGAGCTGTTACTCTTCTTACCCGTTACCAAGGAGATCAGAAATAATGAGGTTGGTGTTGGCATTTGAGTACAGTGAAGATGAGGGACCATTAGCAACTCATGATTCAAATTCTCAAGGAGGCAGAAAACGCCTGCTTAGAACGAATGTTTCCCTACACTCTGATTTCAATCAAATGGAGATACAACGATGCCAAAACGAATTCATTTGTTTGATTCAGTTTGATTGATTTGTGTGTTTTCCTCTCCTCAGATCCTGGCTGGCGAGGTGATGGCGTTTTTCATGAGGTCAGAGGGCGCGCAGGAGAAGACCATAGTCACCGCCGACTGCTGTTACTTCAACCCCCTGCTGAGACGCATCATACGCTTCCTAGGTACATTCAGTGAAGAACAACAAACAGTGACCCTTTTAGGATGAGGGTCAGGACATTTAGGAAATTGGAGAAAACATATTTGTTCATTATAAGTATAAGCCCTTTTAATGCTACAAAGTGTGATATTAAAGTCATCATACACTCTTAAAAATAAAGGTTCCAAAGGGTTCTGATAGCGAGAAACATTTTGGTTGCTCTAAATAACTTTTTAGTGAACAGTTCTTAAAATATATATTTTTTTCTTGTGTGAAGAACATTTTAATAATCTAAAGGAACATTTTTTCTCTATAAAGAACCTTTCAATGGAAAAGTTCCATGGATGTTAAAGGTTCTTCAAATGCCAATAAAGAACCTTTATTTTTATGCAGTTTGTGTTCAATGTTTTTTATATATATATAATATCAGAAAATATAAGCGAATGCATGTAAATTTATGTTTTAAGTGCTGTAACTGAATACCAAGTTTTCTGTTTTAAGTTTTTTGTTTAAAATACAAATATTCCATGTTATTTGTGACCCTGGATCACTAAACCAGTCACAAGTCGCACAGGTATATTTGTGGCAATAGCCGACAATACATTGTATGGGTCAAAATTATTGATTTTTCTTTTATGCCAAAAATCATTAGGATATATCATGTTCCATGAAGATATTTTGTAAATTTCCTACCGTAAATATATAAAACAATTATTTTTGTGAGTGAATGCAGCACAATCGCCAACATAAATGCACAACTTTAAAGGCGATTTTCTCACGTTTAAAATTTTTTGCACCCTCAGATTCCAGATTTTCAAATAGTTGTATCTCGGCCAAATATTGTCCTATCATAACTAATTTTTAAAAAATGTACACATTTGACTGGTTTTGTGGTCCAGGTTCACATTTATCTATCAATTCAAGTTCATAAGAACCGCATTGATGGACATGAATTGGAAAAATTCTTTTTAAGATAATTTCAGATGAAGTGTCACACGGTGGGACACGACTGTTTCTATTTTACTTTTTAAACCAAATAAATATTTTATGACCAATAATCAAATATAATTGTCAATATTATAAATATTTTTATTTTATTATGACTAATAATTCATATTATTAAGTTGTTTTATTTTATTTGAACCAATAACACATATAATGGACAAGATTAATAAGTTGTTTTATTTTATGACCAGTAAGGCTAATATTATAAATGTATTTGATGTGATTATATTTTTAATATTCAATAAGATTGGCCAGCCGCATAAACTTCTATTTTAGTTAGTATATACAAATGTGTTTATCATATTATTTATCTTTTTTTTTTTTCTTCAAGACTGGTCATAACCTTACATAAAGGTTAGTTACATAAAAAGGTACATTGATCGGATTCAAGTAAGACTGACTACCCTAGTTGGTCTGCTAGACTAGTTCATAACACAGTGGCTATGTTATGCAATTAATGCTCTCCAATTTATCAGCAGTCTCAATTTTGACATGTTTTGGCATGCGTTTCTGATGCCTATCTCATCTGCACTCTCACTCAGGTGTCTATACCTTCGGCGTGTTCACCACCACCATCTTTGCCAACGCTGGACAGGTGGTGACAGGAACCCAGACGCCTCACTTCCTGTCAGCGTGCAGACCGAACTACACAGCACTGGGATGCCATTCCAACTTACAGTACATCACTGAGCGCAAAGCCTGCACAGGGAACCCTCTCATAGTCGCATCTGCACGCAAATCCTTTCCCTCCAAAGATGCGGCCCTCAGTGTTTACTCTGCAGTGTATACCGTGGTGAGTGTAATGAACCTAGAACTACTTCAATCATTTGAGTGATTTAGTGACTGAATCTGAAATGACTCCCTCGTGGACGCACTGAGAGACAAACAAAAGAGTGCAGCAGCTGTAAATCTTTGGATTTATAAGCAATCTCACAAACTCCAGGACACAAAAGTAATTGCTGGAAAGAGCAGTTCACAGTCACACCACATATGAATGTCAGTGTTTTTAAAGCTGATTAATGGTAGTTAGAACTGGCCCAGCTGGTGCACCAGTATAGGTTGGGACGTAACACCATGTCACCAGCAAAAAAATAAAAAATCTGGTTGAACATGTTCCTTCTGATGAATCTGGTCAGACAAGAAAGTCTTGGTGTTGAGAGTGTCAGGAATCACACCTCCATCAGTGTCATTCTGTGAAACAGGTGCCCTTTACCTTTTAGAATTTTAAAGATAGATTATGTAAAGTTGTAAACTTTTTTTTAAGACAAATAATGTGTTAATAAACTGCACATTAATATAAATATGATTGGATTGTCTGGACGTGACCAGATAGCCGAGGTTATATATATATATAATATGTGTACTCTTAAGAAAAATGGTTCTAAACAGTTCTAAATTAGGGTTCTTCGGCTTGTAACAATAGCAGAACCCTTTTTGGTGCTAAATAGAACCCTTTTTATAAGGTTCCATAAAGAACCATGCTTTGGAAGTGCTGTATAGGACCTTAATGGTGGTATAAATAACATTTTCAACCATATATTTTCTTAGTATATTAGTATCTTCATTTTATTAAAACTCCTATTATTAATATAATTTTTATATATTATTTATTAATATTGTTTTTCAGTCCTCTATCTGCCTGGTCTTATTAAATCTTGTTGCCTCTATTTGGGTTTTACATAAAAAAACCAGCATGTTGTGTCAATTTTTTATTTTTTATTGACACGGCAGATTGTAGCAAAAATGACAGTGCTCTAACAATAGTTGTTAGCTGAATACATTAATGTATTCATTAACAATATACAGATGAAATGAAGACCATGTTCCAGTGAAATATCTTTCAGTCCCCTTAGATGTGTTTACGCCCTTCATTGTGTGTGTGTGTGCGTGTGTGTGTGTATCAGTCTTATTCTTCACCACTGTCTGCCTGTGCTTGCAGATGTACGTGACGCTGGTGTTCAGGACTAAAGGGACGCGTCTGACCAAACCCACGCTGAGTCTGACTCTGCTGTGTCTGGCCATGTTGGTGGGTGTGGTCAGAGTGGCTGAATACCGCAACCACTGGGCCGACGTCCTCGCTGGATACTTCACTGGTGGAGCCATTGCTGTCTTTCTGGTGAGAGTGTGTAATGACTTGCATAATGAAATGACAAGATAATTGCACGCATGTATGCAGTGCTATATATATAATATGCATGCATATACACCACAGTTTAAAAGTTTGAGGTCAGAATGTTATCGATCCCTACTTTTGAACGGTAGTGTATAACCAGTTGTTATTCAAGGTTTCAGTATCACTTTAGATGCGTCATGAAAGGCCCTGTTTACATCTGGTATTAAGATTTGTTTTGTTCGATCGGATCACAAGTAGATGAGGGAGACACATTCTCGTTTACACCTGATGTTTTAATCCGTCTCTTTTGTCCACTTTCAACCTTTTCTGTCCTGATTTCTTTGAGGAAAGGGTCTATGGTAAATGTATGGGCTGTTGAGGCTGCTTGAACACATTCGACCCCATGAGCATCTACACTACTAAAGCAAATCGGTCGAATGTGTTTTCGACTACCTCTGGAAGTGGTCGAAAGTTGACAAGCTCAAAGCGTTTTAGACCCTGTTTACACCTGTATTTAGCGTTGTCCTCTTGTGATCCGATTGACCAAAACAAATCTTAATACCAGGTGTGAACAGGGCCCAAGTGACCCCTCTCTCCATCACACCCTCCGCCGGTTCTTCTCTTTTTTCAATCTCTATCTTCCTTCGCTCTATCTCTCTCTCTCTCTCTCTCTCTCTCTCTCTCTCTCTCTCTCTCTCTCTCTCTCTCTCTCTCTCTCTCTCTCTCTCTCTCTCTCTCTCTCTCTCTCTCTCTCTCTCTCTCTCTCTCTCTAGGTAACGTGCGTGATCAACAACTTCCAGCAGGCAAAGCCCCCACCCCCTCCGGCGCGACCCCAGCGTCCTGAGTCAGTGCTGGGCATGCCCATGATGGCGCTGCCCTGCGTAGAGAGTCCACTTGAAAAGTTAAGTGGCACTCAGGTAAGGGGTGGGAGTGGGTTAGTGGCAGGACTACACACATAAGGGGGATGGATTACGCCCCACCCTGTCCTTCTGTTTTTTGACCCAGTGGACCCTAATGTGACTCCCTCGAACCCACCCAGCCCTCCTTCTCCCTTTACTAGCATGACCAACCTGCACAACCCAAACACCAACCCTGCAAAACCCACTGACGCTCTGGAGGATTGTTCTGCTCTTTGTCCTGAAGAGACGTTGCTATCACTTTTATAATAGAGTATCTGACAAGCAACAAAATGTTTAGGGCCATTAACTCATTGATTCCTCGATGGGCTGATGGAAATTTAGCGTCTCTAGAAAGTGGACTGTGTAGCATGTGGAACGTCAATGGCGGAAGGCAATTAGATGTGAAAACAGTGTGAGTTTCCCTTCTTAGGCCACCCTCATCCTCCTCACTTTTGAAACTGCTTTGACTTTTTTTTTCCCTCTTTGTCACCTCGACCATTCAGTCATCCCTTTTCTCCCTCAGTCTTATATTTTGTTTAGTGATGAACCGAAAATTTCTGGCCGAAAGAGTGACGTTTAATTAGCGCTTCTGCAATGATGCGTTTTAACTGTGTCAGTGACACATTCACATTCACAGACACATTCATGTAGAATAGAATTCACTTTTTTAATGGTTGTGAAGTAAGTTTCAAACCGAATGTAGTACCTTCTATACAGTATGCGATTTCGGATGCAGCGAAAGTCTCAACTTTCAGATTCCGTCAATTTTATTATGAAATTCCAACAATAAAACCGTCGTTCTAAAGGCCTTTTTATGCTTCTGCGTCATATCGACGGCGTACCCCCGCAGACCCTTCTGCGTCGACGCGAACCCCTCCGCCGTAGCTCGACGTGCACCTCCAAAAAATTGTAACTACGCGTCGAGGCGACGCAGACCACAAGGGCTGTGATTGGTCACACCCCCACCCCCCTAGCGTTCTGGTGGTGAAATGCACCGCGATGCAACACAACCCGACGCAGAACCATAAAACGGCCACGACGCCGTAGGAGTGACGCCGTGGCTACGGCGTGGAGTTGACGCAGAAGCATAAAAAGGCCTTTATGCTCTTAAAGGAGAACTCCGGTGCAAAATGAACCTTTGGTCTAATTACACATTGTTACCTAGTCAACCGTTATCTGAGATTTGTTTTCATTATTATCGAATGTAAATAGTTTTATCTCTAAAAACAGTTTAGCCTATAACGCTAGTATATGGGGCATTGAGTAATGACAAATAAAAATCGCTTGTTAATACCACTAACAAGGCTCAAAATAGCCCCACACTAACACGGTAGCATAATGAGGGTCCCTACATGCAAACCGAAGCATTGAGAACTGTGTAAGTGTCCAGACAGTTTAATAAGAAGATATTTTATACATACAGTCAACTTCACGTATACAAGCAGAATCCATCTTTGAAAAACAGACTCGATCAGTCGATCAACGAAACGCCGATCCAAATGCGCTGGACCATATGAGATTCTACACAGTTCAGCGCATTTGGATCGGTGGTTCGTAGATCAACTGATAGAGTCTGTTTTTCAAAGATGGATTCTGCTTGTATACGTGAAGTTGCTTCGGTTTGCATGTAGGGACCCTCATTATGCTCCCGTGTTAGTGTGGGGCTATTTTGAGCCTTGTTAGTGGTATTAACAAGCGATTTTTATTTGTCATTACTCAATGCCCCATATACTAGCGTTATACTAGCCTTATAGGCTAAACTGTTTTTAGAGATAAAACTGTTTACATTCGATAATCATGAAAACAAATCTCAGAAAACGGTTGACTAGGTAACAATATGTAATTAGACCAAAGGTTCATTTTGCACCGGAGTTCTCCTTTAATGTGGCCTGACAGATCGCAGCCGCCTCAGTTCAAGCGGCACATGAACCGATCACCTCTTTCTCTTTACTACTAGTTATAGAACAAAATAAACATGAATGAACATCAGAAAGTATGTCGAAAGAAACGGTACAACCGAAGTACATCATCATGTCTCATTTAATCGCTCAATCAGCGCCAATAAATATCCTGCAGCGTTACATTTACCTCAGAAAAGTAATTCAAATAACATAAACTTGATAGTTAGCTAAAAAATGACTACAAAAAGGAGCATTTTAATAAATATATGCACTATATTACATTTTCATTATACTTAGCTTGTTGTGATGTCTTCATTATTTAATGTCTGAATAAAACTTTCATAAAACCAAGTTTTTATTACAGACACCATTTCAATGTTTATATTTCATCAACAAACTGGAATAGAAACATAATTCTCTTAGTAAAAATGTTAGGGTTTTCTGCTTTAAATTTAGTCTCAGTGTTTTGGTTAAAAATACATTTCGGTGCATCACTTAATTTTAATTTCCGCAGTTTCCACCTTCCAGTCTTGGTTTCTCATCCTTTCTCTCTCTCTCTCTCTCTCTCTCTCTCTCTCTCTCTCCCTTCACACTCTCTCTCTCCCCCCTTACAGACTCCAAGGGGATCTTCATTCACTGAGATCACATGACCATCAGCCTCATCGGTTCCCCGTCCCCCCCGATGTCCTCATACCGTCTCGCTCCATTTCCAGCGAAGTCTAGACCAGCCGTCTCAGCACGCGCGCCACTGCGCTGCCCACTCCGCGGGACACTCCTCCACTCTGCACCGCTCCTACTCCACGCAGGTCTAGATTTCCTCACCTCCAACCCCTCATCCTCCATCATCCTCCATGCTGCCGATATAGGGCCTCCACAAACCGCTCAAACAAACAACCAGAAGCACTTTTAGAGAGCCTGCTCGAAGATCTCGAGCGCCAGAAATCACAGGTAGGCGTCTCACTCTTGACAGAGGGTTTGTTTGGACTGTGGGTGGAGGATTCGAACGGATTTTTTGGGTGGATGACCTCAAACCTCAACCTGACCTATTTCCTCGGGAACCGATGAAGAAGTCTTGATCAGCTTTTGGCTGAAATGCAGAACTTGATTTTTACTGCAGATATTTCAAGTCATATGTAAATACATGCACAGTTTTCTTCTTCTTTTGGTTAAAGGCATGTCTATTTTTTTCTATTTTGTTTATTAAGTTTTTATATTCATCACATGGAGTATCTATTGGTTGTCTTTGAGTCATGTTCACTATGCACTTGGGACAATCTCATCAGCATCAGATATGTGGATCATATAAGTGCACATCAAGAATTCCCTTAGGAAAAGACCTCTAAACTTGGACACGTTCTTGATACCAGCTCTTATAATAACGTTTGGATGCATCGTAAAGATTTGCGATGTTTAATGACATCCACACAAAAACTCGACCACAGCATTCTTTTTCATATTTAATGTCCAGTTTGTGCTCTCAAGGATTTATCCACCAGCTAGATGTAATGCACAGTCTGACATGAGCCGTCATTTTCATTACTGTCGCCCCAGACGCAACACATCGCTTTCAGACACTAGACATTCTTACAGTTTGTCATCAAAGATGGATTGGATTCTTCGTTTCTGAGGAGAGAAAAGATAGAATTGGATCCCATGACGTCAACAGAACAATAAAGACAACATCTGTATTGTTGTTGGTATTTTTGTGAAGGTTTTCAAAAATGCAGCAACTGAAGGTCAGCTGGTTTCTTTCTTGTATAGTGAATGACCTTTTCACCATGTCTTACTAACAGGGTTGTGCACCATACAGAATTTAATTGAAAATGCCATTAGATAGATAGATAGATAGATAGATAGATAGATAGATAGATAGATAGATAGATAGATAGATAGATAGATAGATAGATAGATAGATAGATAGATAGATAGATAGATCTATCTATATTGTGGGGTGTAGCCAATTCACATTTGTAAATTGAAAGGGAACCCGTTCTGAATTTTGCACAACCCTCATTAGCAAGTTTGTAAAACCTTTGGCTGTCATTGTATATTGATGATGTTATGAAAGGACTTTGCAATGAAATCATTCCTGCTCTTTGCAAACAGCACTGGATGCCTTGTAGTATAGTGAGATTTTAACGTTTAAAGTTATTTGAGCTGTTTGATAATTGGTTAACATAAACCAATAGCCTGCACTGCCTATGTGAGGAGAGCTCAAAAGTCAAGTCATTTCGGTAGTGGAGCTAAATTGAACATTTTGATGAAAGATTAAAGAGGACCTATTATGCCCTGTTACTAAGTCTTGAATTTGTTTTTGGGATCTACTAAAATAGGTTTTCATTCCTGGATGTTAAAAAACATATTATTTTCCCCTTATTTCGACATTATTGCAGCTCCTCTCTTCTCAGTCTGTCAGTAACGCTCTGTTTAGTTCCTGTCTCTATGAAGCCCCTCCTTCTGAAAGCTCAGTGTGCCCTGATTGGTCGGCTGGATTAGTGTGTTGTGATTGGTCAACAGCTTCGAGTGTGTTTCAGAAATGTCCCGCCCCTTACCATAACCGTGAGTTTTAACACACTACTAATTAACTCAACCAGGCTTCATCCCTTTATTTTGTGTATGCCTAGGCGGGAATTATTTAAATGAGGAAAATTGTGACGTGTTCGTTCCCGGAAGAAACTCAAGACTACAATGGAGGCGTTTCAGGGAATAATTCCCTCTGGAGTGACTGTGCTTTGTAACTTTGCAGCAACAGCTTACACAAAAAGAAAGTTGAAAATGTAAAAAAAGCATAATAGGTCCTCTTTAAGACAAACATTATTTTGGAAGAACATGCACAAATGAATCATTCTAGACCTGGAAAATATATTGAGAAAGTACATTTTAAACAAATGGTTTGGTGTTTCAGGCAGCTAAAATAAAGTGATGCTCACAGATTCATGTGCAGGTTTAAGGTTCGACTATAATTGATTTTGAGTGTCAGTTTTTCTAAACTGAGGATGCTCATGAGCATGTCAATTGTATGTATGTGATGTGCTGTACCATAGGCCAAGTTCTGTGCACTACATCATTTTATTGAGCTCTGTTAAATTGGTTTCTGTCTATTTATCAGATTTTTTTTTTTTTAAGTTTAGCTTTGAATCACATTTTTTTAAACATTGTGTTTACTTAGACTAATTGTTTGGTACTGTAAGTAAGCTGTGTATACAAACTGTGTGTAATTTAATCAGATGAGTGTAAACTCTCCACCTAGTTGCACTCCAAATGGATGAAAATTAATGTTTGTAACATTAACTGTGAAATCTAATCTGTCTGATGCCCCCTCAGCCTTTTACATCCTGGCACCAGGTCCAGCCTCTGCCACATTCTGTGCTACGTACAGTTACTGTCTCTGTTGTAAGAGCACCATGCTTCACATGCTAAGATACACATTTACACCCTTTAACATTCCTTAAAGGTGAAGTGTGCAATTTTAATAGGACGCAACAACAATCATTTTAAACATGTTTCCCAAACGTCTGCTATTGGTCAGACAAACAGAAAGCCCCACCCCCAAACTCACGCAATTGGTTTGAGCCAATGGGATTCTCAAGAAACTGAGCAAGAAAAGATCTACAATCTTTACACTTTTGGGGAGGGGAATCAAACTATGAATTATTCATTTATAGTTTGTATATTACGTAAACAAGGATACCAGAAATAATTTAACATGTAAAAAATTACTCACTTCACCTTTATAAATCTTTTACCTGCAACTCTCAGCTCTCATATTTCTTCTTTCATACACCCAATTAAAAAAAAGAAGATATTTGTACAGTTTTGCAAACAAGTCTTTTTTGTATTAAAAAAAAAGTGCACCGGATTAATTTATTTACTTTGGTGATCTTTATTTATATACACCCAACAAGTCATTATCTGTGTTTTGGGTAATTGAATAAAGTAAAAAGCGTGACCTGCTTCTGACTTTTTCTGCGACATCACTGCTTGAGGCCTGTTCCATGTTAAAGGAGCAGTAAGCGATTTCTGAAAAATCAGCCCAAACAAACACAACTCTTGCTTCATTGCTCCGCCCCCAAAATGCACGAACACGCAATGCAAGAGTGGATATCTCTTTATCATAGCTGAAAATAATGTAGTGTGTAACGAAATAATGTTTAGTGAAGAATAAAGCAAAGATGATGAATGAACAACAAGGAAGAACAAAAAATGTACACACACAAGAATATAGACATTCAAGATGCTATGTTATGCTGCAAAGCATCACAGCGCTTTTTCCAGTGATATTCCTTTGACCTTTTCTCTCTTGTAATGTCTCTCAGCCATCTCTCTTTTTACTGTCTTTCTTCAAATCCCCCACTTGCTCATTTTATCTCCCCCATCATGAGTGACACACCCCCTACTGCTGATTGGCTCACTCTCTCCCCTCCCCCATTGTGAGTGGACACGCCCCCTACTGCTGATTGGCTCACTCTCTCCCCTCCCCCCATTGTGAGTGGACACGCCCCCTACTGCTGATTGGCTCACTCTCTCCCCCTCCCCCATTGTGAGTGGACATGCCCCGCTACTGCTGATTGGCTCACTCTCTCCCCTCCCCCATCATGAGTGGACACGCCCCCTACTGCTGATTGGCTCACTCTCTCCTCCCCCATCATGAGTGACACACCCTCTACTGCTGATTGGCTCACTCTCCTCCCCCATCATGAGTGACACGCCCCCTACTGCTGATTAGCTCACTCTCTCCCCTCCCCCATCATGAGTGGACACGCCCCCTACTGCTGATTGGCTCACTCTCCCCCCATCATGAGTGGACATGCCCCCCTACTGCTGATTGGCTCACTCTCTCCCCTCCCCCATCATGAGTGGACACGCCCCCTGCTATAAGTTATAGCCTATTGTGTCATGTTTATGAAAATAAAACTGATTAAAAAAACATAGACCCCACTACATTGGTATTTAAATTTGATAGGCTAATGTTAAACTTTATTCTTGTACAAACAGACGCTGTTGCAGACATAAAGTATTAAAGGGCACCTATTATGACATTTAAAATGTTCCTAATGTTGTTGTGGGAGTCCCCAACAACAGTTTTACATGCATGCAATGACAAAAAAACACTTTTGTTTTCGTATAATATGCATTTATTTTTACCTGATTTGCTCACCGACTCCCAAATGATTCGTTCAACGACTCGTTTTTCAAACCCCTCCTCTGCGCGACGCTAATCTGCGTTGATTGGTCAGATGACCCAGCAGTGTTTACAGAGATAATACTTATTTTTAACACGGAGTACAATGATGCTTTTATCAATTAAATTGTATTATAATAATGATTATAGTCCACTGCTTTATAGTTTGTAGTAAAAACCGAAAAATAAGATAAAGAATTTAATGTTATGTTAGCGAGCATGGCCCAGAGTTTATATTGTAAAAAGCACAATCAGTCTTTGTTTGCGTTAGCCCGATGCATAAACATAACGTTTTTACACACAAAAAAAATGCAGTTACGTTACTACGAGGTATTACTCTATTCTTTAGACAACTCCGAAAACAACGACAAACACTTCACATAGGATCTCAATACAATTGCCATTGAAGACCTAGAAGCTAAACGT